>CAJVQA010004333.1:0-17788 GCA_910591915.1 Cetraspora pellucida | reverse complement strand
ATCTCATGATCTAGTGATCGGAATTAAATGATTTTTATATCATTAGATTCATCTTAGTGAGATGAATCTAATGATATAAAAATTATTTTATTCCGATCACTAGATCATGAGGTATACTTATCTAAAGATCAAATTTTAAAACTGCCCACTGCCTTCTTTTGCTGTGGAGGTCTCCATATAAAGATTTATTTTATAGCTTAGGTTGATATTAACTGAGTTGATATTAATGAGGGACGATTATAGTAAATTTTATTATGCATAACAGGTTATAGGGTCATAACGGGTCCTAGATCAACATTGCATATTACACTATCGCGTAACCAATTAAAAACACTGGCAATTTGAGGATAATTAATCCCTCTAAGAACCATTTCATCTTACGTAGTTTATGGAATTTTCATCGGTTTTCTCAATGCCATGATGTCATATAAACGCAGGAGATTATGTCGCGTTTATCCTAAAAGAGAACTCGTTGTATTAAGGAGTTGTCTAAATATAAATTCGTTTATGCTGTATTGAGAGGTTAACGTTAGCGTTAGGCGTTAGCATTCTAAATGACGATAAGTTAGTTGATCGTTTTATATTGATTCACATAAAATTTATTAATAAAATATTATTAGACCTGCCAGTATAATCGTGGCTTGGTGGTCTAGTGGCATGATTCTCGCTTAGGGTGCGAGAGGTCCCGGGTTCAATTCCCGGCTAAGCCCATTCCTTTTTTTTTCGGTTCTCTCAGATTTTTAAAAAAAGATACAATATGTGAAATAAATTAATTATCACTCGTTATTTTATTTCATTTTTTGACTTATGTAGGCGACATTTAAAGAGGCTCACGCCCCTATAAATTGCCATCCTATGCGTGTAACAGCGCTTTACGTAAGTGTTAATATTGATATATATCAATCGTTATGACATCTATTACTATACTTTCAATCGGTATCTGAAGGTCTAAAAAAATACGTATGGACGTACATACTTGTATGTGATAAATAGCGCACTCCAAATTTAATAATCATGTCACTGCTTTTATGTATTACGACGCGAATAATCATACCTTTTTTAATCGTAAATCGCGTATGCAAAAGAAAGAAAACAAATAGTATGAATATAATAAGTGGTAAATGAATGAAATAGTATAATAAGATATCAAGAAGAATAAAGTATCCTTTTTTTTTTTTGACTATGAAATAGGTCGTAAATACAAAAGTTAATATATATATAATATATACTAATATATAACCAATCAATTTTATCCAATTCCTTTTATTCTATTATTGAAGAGCATCTAATTTCATTCTGTACTCATTCCATGCCCACCATTCTTGTGTCCAACCTTTAGCCCATACAACGCCAAGATACACCATATTACCTTCGTCTGCATTATTGTTGTTATTGTTTTCGATCGTTACGCTATTAATGTTACTCTCTTCACAATGACTGCGATCATCCACTTCGACTATATTTGATCTATTGGTATCGTCGTCAGGACGTTCAATGTATTCTTGTCTCTCTTTGACAGTTACTTCCATTCCATTGCTGTCTGAAGGGATCACGCCATTGAAATTAACAGGATCCTCACAGTTCTTATTACTATTAATAGTGTCTGAACTTATTTGATTGCCATCAATAGTCGAGGATTTAATTCGATCCAGTCTAAAAACAAACTCTTGCGCATATATGACTAAACGTTGACCTCCAGAAATCCTAAACATGTCTTCTAACGCCTTGACCCTTTGATTACTCTGATTATAAGCTTCTATAGAAGAAATGTCCATACCAGTGACCTGCACCCCATCAATTTCTAATCGTATGCCATTCAACGTATCTTGCATGTTGGCGTAAAGTTGTCTTGAAAATTGAATTTGTGAGTTTTCTCCACAAATCTCTCCCAATGTTTCCAAAGCTTTTTGATCTTGTTCGTTTAAAAATTTTGTATGAAACCGTATAGAAGCATCTGATGACTCTAGTTCGATAGTAAGCACTGCTCCGGTAAAGAATTCAATAGTAGATGATCCATCAAGTTTGGATTTGATGAAATCTTTGTGAATTGGTACATCGCGGAGGGATAAAAGGATCTTATCTGCTGAAGTAAACGGATCTTTATAACATAACGGTGTAGGTGTTTCGGCCTGAAGAAGTTGTGCGAGCCGGTCTAAACGATAAAACCGTGCGTCCTCTAATAAACTTTCTCGAAAGAGGTCAAGGGACATTCCTGGTGGTAAGTTGACTGAAGAAAGCGGAAATATATTATAGCCTCGAAGATATCTCAAAATGATTTCAAATAGCTTAGGATCTCTGTCAATTGTAACAGAAGAGTCTGACGAGAAATAGTTTTGTGTATGAGTGCCTGATTTTCCTTTAGTCTCAATGACAGCGGACGAATCATTGTCTTTTCCGGGGCCGTCCGGACCGCTAACGGACGAGTTTGCTTCAACAGTATTGTTCGTTTCTGCATCTTCTTCACGGAGAAATGTTTGAGAAAAAAAATTTGGTGAGTCAAAGGTAATTGAAGATCGATATAGACGAAAAGTTTGTTCTCCCACATTTACTATGTAGGAATTCATAATTGAATTCGTCGCTTGGTTCGAAAAATTATCGTTAATGCTTTGACCGGGAGACATTCGTTGAGCAAAAGCGGGTTTGATATACTATAATATATAAGACAGGTATAATTTTTTGATACGTGGCAATTAGATTTTTTCAGTTGAAATTTAATAAACAAATCACTTTTTATAAAAGGATCTAAGCAAATTACTGGTTATTCATTTGTAATACAAAGAAACTTTCTTAATAGTCTTTCTTCGGTCTCTTGGTCGGTGCACTGTTCATCACTTGTCCTTTTATGAACATGAATATCACACAAACCCCAACCATTATACCCCATCTCCGGTTTACTTGTTAGAATATCACGCGATGATTCCGAACGTGTTGCCCTGACAGTAGACTTTAAACACTGTACGTAGCATAAATCCATGCGACTTTTATGATGACAAAAAAACATAGGGAATACATATACAAAAGTGAATGTATATATACGAATGAGCTTTTAACCTAGCACCCTTTCCACTCACTATTAACCTTCAAAATTTGCAGTAAATTAGAGCGACATTTAAATTGACTATTACTTTTATGCTTAACAAGTTTAGACGAACATAGATCTCGATAGAGATGGGCGATTGTCTAAGAAATATTACCACCAAATGTTTTTACGTAATTAAAGTTATACTGAACGTAAGGTTAAGTATTTATTACTTGTATATTATCTTGCTTATCTCTAGCGCTAGATCTCGATAATTTTAGTCCAGCACGATAAGTAAAAAAAAAAATTAATTGACTTTAATTTTGGAATTGATATACTTATTTTTGATATTCGTACAAATAGATATTAAACTTCTTAAGGACGAATCTAATGAATCTAATTGTAACAGCCTGCTACACACCTTATTTGTAACAAGTAACTTAATACAGTGTATAACCCAACCCCTAAACCGAAATATGATTGGATCGTTACATATAACAGCTGTTATGAATAAATGTTTTTTAAATTTTGGTTTTTACATTTTTTTAGTTAATATTTGTTGAATTTAAATATAAATCAAAAATTTTTAAATCTTATTAAAATTAGAAAAAATAAAATAAAATAAAATAAAATATATAAAAAGAGTCTGAGTTTTGTAGCTTAGTAGTTAAGCTTTTAAACTTTTACAAAGATTAATAATTCAAGATTAGCTAAAGACAAACTAGGTTTTGTTTTTTAACTTTAAAAAGCCAAATAATTAAATATAAAGCTCTGTAAAACAAGTTCATATACATATATAAAGTTAGATAAAAAAAAAATTCAATTAAAGAGTATAAATGTTATGCATAATGATAATATTATAAAAGGTTTTGATTATATAAGAATTGTGCATGTAAGTTTTTAAAACAAAAAGGTAGTATTATATTTTAGTAAGGCAGTACTAATATTTTTGCATTTAACTTATAGAATATTTGCTTGAAAATAATCATTAGGTTGTGCAAAGAAGTTCTATTAGTATGTATAAAATCAGAATTTTACTAAAAACCAAAATAGTAAAAGAAATAAACACAAAGATGAGTTATAATAAAGAATTAGTTTTACCAAATTAAGAAGCTTTTCTGACAAATTATAACAGAAATATTATAGAAGACTAATATATAAAGATAGTTTAACTTTTGAGTATATATATTTAAAGATACTAAATTAAGCAATAATTATATTTAAAGTTCTTTAAATCTAAATCAAATTAAATATTAGGTTGATTTGAATTTGATCAAATCAAATATACTTTTAATTTGATTTGGTTTGATCAAATATTTGAATCAAATATTTGAATTTGATTTGATTTTCAAAAAAAATTTAAAATTTTAATCAATAAAGAAAAAACTTAATTTATAAAAAATTTTACTATATATATTTTTTTTATTTTTTATTTTTTATAATGCCAATCATAATACTTTATTAAATTAATACTGGATTAATACATTAGAGTTATTACATTTTATTTGTGCTACTATATTACTATATAGACACCCAATATAACATTATATTTATACTTTTCTAAATTAAGACTAGTATTATAGTGTTTCAACTATTGTTACTAATTAAGGTAAGGTTGTAGCCACCTTGTAATACTATATTCTCTAATTCTATCTAATCATAGTCCTCCTATTTACTTCTTGCAGTAACCCATTCCTTCTTCCAAATTGGTTGAATCTAGCAGTTTCTTGCTCTTCTTGCTATCAATTTGGTATACACAACCTTTCATATATTGGTACTGATCGACATAGTTGGATTTATCAAGATTCTGGATTATCATCTGCAGCTATCACATATTCTTTTTTGTATACTCCCATACTTGTTGTACTATTGTACTTCTAATTTGGTATTGCAAGAGGGTCTGAAACTTTAACTTATTATGTATGAATATAGTAACCATCAATGATGTTGTGATGTATAACTATTGTCTTGCTTTTTAAGAGTTTATAGTATCTGCCTAAGATGTTCTAATTTTGGTTAGACCAATCTTTTATCACAAATCTTCTTTGTATACACTGCTTCACTCACCACTTCAGTTTTAACTACATTAGTATTATCCTTCCAATCAAGTACTCTGCAAGTTGATTACAGAAATGTTGATGCTGCTTTGTCTCAATAGGACTTATCTATACAACACTTTTAGAAATAAAATCTTTTGTAATGTTGTTGTCACACATAGTGCCTTCTCTCTGTAGAGTTGATCTTCTTTCAGAAATTCTTAATTCATCTTTGTACTTCACCTTACAAATTACTATATGGCTTTGTATCTGATTTGGCTTCTATATTAGGTTACAGAGTTAAAATCCTAAGATTTTGCCTTTAGCCTGACTCAAACCATTGACTTTGTCTATGGGAAGCTGGCAGCTTAACAATTAAGCTATGAAGCCCAACCTCTAAAATTTTACTATATTAATTGATCTTGAACTCTTAAATAAAAGTATTTATCTAAACAAAATACTCCTAGTTTTATATAACAAAAAAGTCAATTGTCTTAATAAAATTTCAAATAAATAACTTATAATTTTGAATATTCAATTATAAATTTTCAAATCAAATTAAATATTTGTTAAATTAAATTAAATTTGATCATATTTGAATTTAATATGATTTGAAAATTTCAGATTTAAATTTAATTTAAACTCAAATATTTGATTAAATCAAATTAAATTAAATCAAATTGCAGAACTTTAACTACAAGAATTAATTTAAAGTTTGCATTACCTAATATTAGTTTGCATTTTTCTATGTAATATTATACTTATACAGATACTCTATAACTTGCTAGTTATACTAATATAACTACTATTACAGGTATCTTAATCTAATCATTAAAAACAATTATATAATATAAGTATTACATAGATAATTATTCAAATTTTTACTATTGATAGAATTTAAATACCTAATCAACTACTTGAAGAGTTAACAACTTATTTATTTTACTAAGTTGTCACATTTCTTATAATAGTATATAGAAAATTATAGTTATAGAAAATAAATATTAAAAATTAAAACAATACTAATATTTTTACATCTTCTAACTTAAGTTGTATCAATATTTTTATTCTAATTTGTAAGATATTTGCTTAAAAAAATAATTAACAAATTATACAAATAATTTTTTATTAGAATTCAAAAAATAATGTAATTAAAAAATAATCTGAAAATAATTAAGACTAAAATAATAAAAAAAACAATAAATTTGAGAATAGTTTGTAATAGAAAATTAGTTTAACTAAAATTAAAAATAGTTTTAATACAATTGAATAATTTGATTATAAGAAAGAAAATCTTAGAGGTTTATATATACTTTTTTTTTTTATATATATAATGCCAAATTGTAACTTATACTTTATTTAATTTTTTTGTATTACTATTACATATAGTTACATTATATTTGTGCTACTAGATTACTAATTGCTCTAGATATTTAACATAATATTACACTTATATTTTCTTATATACTTTTTTTATAGCCTTTACTATGTATTTCAATCATTATTACTAAATTACTGAAAAAGCTGTAGATCATTTTGTTATACTCAAATTTCCTCTTATCTTTTTAATCTAATAGCAGTTCACTTATCTACTACCTGCAGTAATTTATCCTTCTCTCAAATTAGTTAACTCTAGTTGTTTCTTGCTTTTTTTGCTACCAGTTTAGTATACATAGCTATATATATTTTCTAGTATTCTGTTAATATAACTAGATTTATTAAGATCTGGATTATTAATCTGCAATTTATTATATACTCTTTTTAGATGTATTTCTATAATGTGTTTAGTTTGTAACTTAATCATATATTCTTCTTGCAAGCTTTTTTATAAGTGTACCACTAACTATATACTAATGTATTACTAGTTTGATGTTACTAGAAAGTCTAAAATTTTAACTTATTATATATAGATATAGTGCCTAACATCTAAGTTGTAATGTATAATTGCTTTAGAGAATATTTATTAAGTACTTTAGAAGTACTTGTCTAAGATGTTTCAAATCTGGTTAGACTAATCCTTTGTTACAAATTTTTTTGTATGCACTATATTGCTTACTACTTTAGTTTGGTTATTTGGTATTACCCTTTCAATTAAATATTCTATAAGTTAGATATGAAGATATTGGTGTTGTCTTATTTTTTTAGAAATTTATATGCACAATACTATTGTATAGTCAAATCTTCTGTAATGCTGCTATTACACATAGTATCTTTATTTTGCAAAATTAGTCTCCTTTTAAGAATTTCTAATTCATTATTATACTTCATCTTGGGACTTTCTACAAAGCTTTATATTTAATTTAACTTCTTATAAATTACAAAATTAAAATTCTAAGATTTTGTTTTTAGTTCAATTTGAACTATTGATCTAGTTTATAAGAATTAGCAGCTTTACTGTTAAGCTATCTCTTAGTAAGTTTGTCTGCAAAAAATTATATAATATTTTTAATTTAATTTTTTTATAAAATTTTAACTAATATTTTAATATAATATTCTTTTAGACTTTATATTATTATTAAATTGTAAATTACAAATTTTAATTATATTTAATATAAATTTATACAAAGTTAAAATTAATCAATTTTTATAAAATAAATAAAATAAATAAAACTTAAAAATAAATTTAAATAGATTTAATTTCTATAATTATTAATAAGTTTTTTATTTTAAGCTTTAATTAATCTTAAAAAAATTTTAAAATTATTATTATTATTATTTTTTTATAGTTAAAGTCCTTATCTTGGAAATGCAATATTTTATTTAAGTTTTGTTAGGAAATGGGTGCCTCCAGAGGCTTCCTTACATTGGAGGTTACAACTAGCCACACATGCACTTTTTGTGCCTAATTTAAGTAGTTCACTTACATATTGCTATATAAGTTCTACACTAGTTGCTATACCTGCAAGCCAACTAGGGGTCTTGTTTATTTAAACCCTCTGCATATGCAATCCTTTTTGTATTACAAGAACATCTCAAGGCTACACCTATCCAAGTTCTCAATGCTTATCGTTACCCTTAGGACTACTTTATTCTTGATAGGAAACTTACTAGAGCCTTTATGTCCTACACATATAGATCTAGTTTTATGCAACATGCTATAGTTACCTAACACTTGCAGTCATAGAGATTACTTGTTTAACTGCTATATTATACTATTTTTACTTTTGTAAAGTTTACTAGAACCCTAGCATCTATCTTCCTAGCATCTTCTTCATTATTCTCTACTAGCCACAACTTGGAACTGTCAGTTTTATTTTAGACTACCAATCCAGATAGCCTGATATGATATATTTATATATTCTTTTTTTCTGGTAAATTCAGTAGCCTGGTTGGTTATGTACTTCTCTATACATATTTAATGTTTAGTTTTAATTTTCAGTTTCTATGAAGGTGTTTTGTAGGTTTTAACCAGTTTGATAGTACTATCGAAAGTTTATACTACCTCTTTACTTAGGAATTTCCAAGTGGGTTTCTGTCACTTCAGTTTCTTAGTTTTCTATGCTCAATGGTCTTATCGTGGATTTGCACTGAAGTCTTATGCAATACTGGTTAACATTTCTCTATATACATATAATGTTACATCTCACATAGATGCCTGAGCTTCCAATATCAGAAGGACCTAACTTGGTGTACCTGGGTAACAGCCACATGAGGTCAACTGATCGACAGGAGACAGTTATCATAACACAGATATAATTTTCAAATTTCGTCATAGGTGGGATTTGAATCTTAGACCTGTCACTTGGAGGATGACAACCCAATCACTACACTAGGATCACCATTCTCAATTTTAAAATTATTAAAAAAATTGATTAATTCTTTTTAAATATATTTTATTTTTATATTTTAAACTTATTGTTAAGAGATTTATTTTATAGTGTTATGGCATTATAATGCTAAAATATTATGACCAATTCAAATTTAAGATTAGAGTAACATGTAAATCATTCTTTTGTATAACAAAAATACTATATTTTTAAAAAATTAATTATATCTCAAAATTTTTTTTTTTTTTTTTTAAACCTTAAGCAGTTATGCTAGTACTTTATTAAGATTCTTGAAACTATATACATGTACAATTATATAGAATTTCCTAATACCTAAGTCTAACATCACTTGGCCACCCATATGATACCTAAGTGCAACCTGCTATACTATCCCAGTTAGAGATAGACTGCCTGTCTAACTACTTAAAACCATACCAGAAAAGCCTTTTTCCTTATATGACAAGCATATTGATTGTTTTCAAAGCTTCTTTCTTCATTTGATTTGCCTTTTCTATTTTCTTTTCTTTTTCTTCTTCTCTTGTTTATTGATTCTTTCTCTTTCCTTTATTTAATTTTTCTTTTGTACAAACACCTTTTTTTATCTTATTTGTTATATTAGTCTTCTTCTCTCAGTCTTGTATTTTTCCACATTGAACTCTTCATACTCGGTTGTAAAGTGTTCTATACCATTCTTGTTACTATGTTCATGTACTTCTGTGTTGTCTGCTTGGTTAGAAGTTTTTTGAGTTTCTTTTCTACTTTAACCTTCATAAGTCTCTTTATTAGTGCTTCACTGTTTTCAATTTTCTTTGCTTTTGATTTTCCAAATAGTATTGAATATAAGACTTGTGATGAAATTCTGTTCTTCTCTTCTTCTTTGAGCCCATTTCATGCTACTACTGTTGCAACTTTTTGAATTCACTTCTACAAACTTTTTTGTTTATTACAACTTGCTAGATGTGCCTGTATTTCTTTTTCTCCAACTTGGTATACTTGGCACTTTGCTGTTGTATATACTTCTGGCCTTCTTCTGTTTAACTCTTCAAGTGTTGGCAGTTTGTTCATTATACACTTAACTGCTATAGCTCTTCTCATGCTGAGTTTCCTTAAAGTACAGTGGACTTCTTTTGTTCTATTTATTTTTTTCCAGAAACTCGTCCAATTATATAATACATTTTCTAACTCTGGCTCTAGTGCTCTTATTGGGATTGTCTCTTTCCAACTGGCTCCAATTCTGGCATTTGCTATTATTTTACACAGAAGCCTTGCTGGTATGTCAATTTTTTTATTTTTCTACTCCAAGTAATACTCTATTCTATTACATATGACCTTATTTGCATGTATTAAATTCCTGCAAATTGCATCTTTTTTTGCAAGAGAATCTGCTCTATCATTCTATTTATCTTCACTATAACTTTTAACTTTAACTATTTTTGTCTTTATATTCTTACTCTTGATAAGACCTACAATGTTCATTATTCACATTGCATTTTTCCTCTTTATAATACTTCCATCTTCTATGTTTTGGATTACTCTGTTAATATTTTTTAATGCAGTGATGCTATCAGTATATATTTCTATATTCTTTCCTTCTGGAATTGTTAAGATTGCTATCTATATTGCCACTAGCTCTGCTATTGTTGCTGATGGCCATCCCTTGAGTCCAAATGTGTTTTTTTCTTCTGGCCAGTCTTCTTTATCATCTACTTGTACCCAGCCAATACCCATTCTTTCTGTGCTGTCTTTTTTCCTCTTCTTGTATAGTGCTTCATTAATATAAATAATGTACTTTTCTTTGTTCCTTCTCTTGTTTCATATTAGGATTTCTGTTAATTGATTTGTAATTATATTACTTAATTCTTGTTTCTTAATTAATTCTATTTCTAGTTCTTCTACTGGTCTCAGTTCTAATAGCTCTATTTTCTTTCTTTTTCATTCTTCTATTTTTCTGTTTTCTAATAACTGCTCTAATATTACATTTATTTTGCTATTCATTTTTTCTATAAATAACTCTGAGACCACTTTCATGTTCTGATTTCATCTTATCCATCTTTCACACTTGTCTGCTATCTGTTCTGATTCACTTTCACAACTTTTACATAAACTTATTTTTGTATATGTTTTCTCTTCTATTTTATGCATTAGCCAATGTTCTGCTAATACTTTCTTCTTCTTTTTCTTGATCACTTTGCTAAATTGCTAGTTGTGTTTTGGTCCATATATGATCTATTCCTTTTTTCTTCAGTTTTCTAACATTTTTGTCTATTTAATCTTTAGCATCTATGTATTGTAGCTATTTGTTTTGTATTGGTTTTGTATTTCTCTGCTTGCTTGTATTTTCAGCATTTTTCTTTTTATTTCGCTAAACTATTTGGCTTTTTTTCTCTTACATAATAGACCTTGAAGACTCTTGAGCTGTCTCCATATGATTAAGCTATCACCTTTTGTATCTACTAGCTAGTTCACATATAATATTTACCATTCATTTATTGTACTACTATTTGTTATCCATGTTTTTACTTCTAGCATGTTTTTGATTTGTTTATCATGTCCGTACACTTTCCATAGCCATTTTGTTGCTTTGATGCTTATTTTTATTTCTTTTGCTTTCACTATTGTTTGGCATGCTAGATTGTTTTTTCAAAACTTTTTGCATTCTAATTCACTTTTGATATACCAGATGTCTTTTGTTAGGCCTGCTTTCTGACATCCTTAAGCAATTCTAAGTCTTGTTAATTCATCTAAACTATCTTGTCTATTAAGTCTTGCAAAGATACTACTGATTTGCTTAGTTGTTATTTCTTGGCTTAGTGATTTGCAATTGCCTAGGTTCTTGTGTTCGATTATGCAATTGCTTGATGTCTTCATCATATTGCATTTATGTTTAGCCAAGTATATTAATAGTTGGTGTATTTTATCAATTATTCTTTCTAACATCTTTATTAATTATAAAAGATATCCAAGTTTAGGAATTATTACTGCATTGTTTATGTATACAATTTGGTCCATTGTTATTTTCTTGTATCTAAGATCTTTAACTGTTTGATTAACTATTCCTTTTGCTTTTTTACATAATAATGCTTCCCTCATTTTGCTGTTTAACCAGATCTCTAGTGATCTTACAATCTTGTTCTTGGGTTCTTCTATTATCTTGCTATGACCAAAGGTGGTTTCTCTTTTCTCTTTTTTAATTTTTGTATTCATTATTATAAGCTTTAATTTGGATCTATTTATTTCAATATTATTTGCTTTGAAAAATTCCTCTGCAATGCTCAGAATATTTAGCATTTGTTCTTTGCTGTTTGCAATCCATATTATATCATCTGCGTATATGATTGCTGCTTGTCTATATTTTGTAATATTGTTGCTATGTACTCTTTCTGCTATTTCTTGTTCTACTATGTAAACTAGTGATTAATCTTCTTGTATTCTTTCTAACAATGGGTTATAAAAAAGATGCCAAATTAGTAGTGAGATCACCTCTTTTTGATCTATTTCATCTTCTGCTATTATCTCTTCTGTTAAGCCATAAGCTGTGATAACTCTAAGTTTCTATTTATAGAAAATGTTGCTTATATATTCTCTTATTTTTTGTGATATTTTAACTCTTTTTAATGCCTACTTTAGGCTTTCTAGTAGAACTGAGTCGAATGCCTTTTTTATGTCTTGCAATAGTATTCACACTTCTTTATTCTTCTCTTGTGCCTTTTCTATTATCATATTTAGTATATATATAGGTTGCTCTGTAGAGTTGCTCAGAAGATTTGCAAAGTTTGGACCTTTAAGTATGTTTTTCTTTGTAAACACTCTGGCTAGTCTTCTTGCTATTATTTTTGTAACAACTTTTCTGAAGGTTTCAATTAGTGCTATTGGTCTGATGTTGTTTAGACAATATTCCCAATTTGCATCTTTCGAAATTGGATATATTTGCACTATTTTTCACTTTTTTGGTATATCTCCTCTTTTAATAATCAGATTCGCAAATACTCTAAAGACCTTCTGTGATTTCTTTTCTGCTCATTTTATTAGTATATAGCTTATGCCTAGAGCTGTGTTTGCCTTGAGCTCTATTAGTACATCTTCTCATTTTTTTTTTCTATTTTTTCTTCTAATTTCTTGTACCATGCCTCATCAATTCATTCTTTCGGCTAATATATTTCTTTTCATTCTTTTGTCATTTCTTCTAGTTTGGTTTTCCTTTTTCTAAATTGGTTTTTGTAATGTGTTGCCAAACCACTTAGGACTGTGTTTGGCTCTGATACTAGGTTCACTTCTTTTTTATTTTGTGTTATAAATCTGTTAAGAATGATTTTCTTATATGGTCTGTTTAATAGGCTACAAATTATTTATCCTTAATTAGCTTTAATCATTCCACATCTTCTGTTTATATTTTCTTCTATTTGTTTTCTCTGTGCTCATTCCTATTCTTTTCTTTTTGTCTCTTTGATTATTCTTTGCCAATCTTTAATATCATCTATTCATGCCTCTAACCATTGTCTGTTTAGTTTTGACAATGTTATTTCTAGCTCCTTTTCTATGTTTTTAAGTTTATTGTTTATTTCAATTTCTTCTTCCTCTTTTATATCTTGATTCTTTCTACTTTTTGCTTTCTTAATTAATTGTTAAAGTTCAATAATGTGTTTGCATTGTTTTGCCTTTTTCTGGTCTTGTCTTCTGTTCACTTTTGTGTTAAATATCTTCTTTCTTAGAATTTGCTTGTTTGCTGCTTCAATTATAGCCTCTTTTATTGCATCCCATATTCGGTTCAGCCTATCTGTATTATAATCTATTTCTGCTTCATTGTTTTCTATTTGACTTAGTATTTTTTTCCCTTCTAGCTGATTTTGCAGCTCTCTTGTATACTCTTTCCAGTTTTCTTGTTTTGTCTTATCATATAAGTATATTGTTCTTGTTTGGTTTTTTCATTTAATTTCTGCCTTGCTGCATTTTGCAATTATATGTTCTATCTATACCTTTGCTATTATTATTTTGTGATTACTGTCTGTTAGGCCTTTTGCTTCTTCTATATTCGCTTTCTGTAAGCCTGTTGCAAATGCTTCTAATAGCCAGATGTAATCAATTCTTGTTGCAGCCTCCTAATTTGATCATGTGTATGCTTCTTTTGCTGGATGCATGTTTCTAAATGAGTCTACAAAGTTTTGTCTTTTGAGCCAACTAAATATTAATAGTTTTTTGTAGCTTAATGTTTGTGGATGTTGTCTATCTAATACGTTGTCTACTGTGTAATTGAAGTCACCTAATATAACTATTTCTGTGCATCTTTTTTTGTTTGTTACTACTTCTACAATTCTTTGCTAGATTTTCTTGCTAATCGATTTGTTATTTGGTGAAATATATACTTCTAATACCATTAGTTCTAGTTGTTTAAAATAGAATCTCACCTCTAGCAAGTATTCGCTAATTCTGTTGACTGCTCCTATATGCTTTTTCCACCTTTCATCTATTAATATTCTTATGCCTGATCCTTTTTTCTTGTCTATTGCTGCACTAGTTCAGTAATTCTTGTACTATGTGCTGCAATTATATAGTAAAAACTTTCCTTCTTTTTCTGTGATATTTGTTTCTGTTATTTCTATTATTGTAAGATCTTCTTCTCTTGCCTATTCTATAAGGTTTTCTATCTTCCAACTTCTGGTTTTCAATGCATTAATATTGTGACATGCAATTTTGATCTCTTTTCTTCCTTGCTTCTATTTTTTTTTTAGATATTTATATTGTGTTTCTATATCTACTTTCTTTTCTTTCTCTTTTTTCTTTGTTTTTCTTTTGTAGTCAGAAGATGTTTCCATATTGCTTCTTTCAAAGTTCCTTCTTTCTTCATGCACAAATTCTTTAATCTTCTAGTCTATACTCATTAGTTCAATTGGAACGTCTTTAGGAGTGATCAGCCAAACTTCCCTTTGTTGTATTTCTTATGTCCTCTAATCTCTCAAGTCTTTCTAAAATGCACCTTAGGATGTTGCTTGTATCTGAGAGTTTTTCTTGTGCTTGAGACTTTGTTACAGCTATTTCCCTTCTGTAAAGTCTGTCTTTTTCTTTAAATGAGTTTGTTCATTTTGATTCGTTTTTTACAAATAGGTCTTGTATGTTATCTCTACTTGTTGTTATCCAATTTTCTACTCTTTGGTATTGTCCTTTTCTTTTCTTGTTTAAGCTTGGCCCATGTTCTTGTTCTTCTCTCTTATTAATGTTCTCTTCTGTATCGAGAGCTTGGCTGAACTTTTTCCAGCTTCTTTCTCTTTTTTGTTTAAAGCTTTCTTTTTGTTTTGTTTCTTCTGTTTCTTTCTTTATCTAGTGAAGCCAAAAATTGTTAAACATGAACAGTTTTGATTGGGCTGATTTCATATCTTCTTCTGATGCTAACATGATTATTGCAGTTCTTCTTTGATTTTCATTTCTATTTGGAGGTATATGAACTAAATTAACTTTTTTGTTTCTTAAGCTTTGTAATAGTAGAACTTCTGAGGCACTTCCTGGTAATTCTGTTAATTTTGTTGTATATTTTTTTTGTTTTTCTCTTGCTTCGTAGTCTTTTATTTCTTTGGTTACTCATACTAATTTGTTATTGTTTACTGGTATAGCTTATAGTATGTCTTCATGTATTTCTTCTGTTTGTACTATTACCAAAACCTTATACTTAGACCTTTTGATTCTTATTATATAGGCTTTCTGAAATCTTCTGCAGATATATTCCACATCTCTTTTGTTTATATTTGTTGGCAAGTCCCAGATTGTTAGGTATTTTGCATTCTCTAATTCTTTACTTGTTCTATATTGGATTTTATTCATTTTTGTTACATTCTTCTTTTACTTGGATTCTTCTTTTTTGGTTCTTGCTTCATAGTTTCTTTTTTTTTGATGTCTCTCATTATATTGCACTTGTTTCTTTCTACTATCTTCTTCTTTCTCTTCTGGTATTATTTTGTACCAGTCACTCTCCTTTTTGCTAATTCTTTATATTGCTTCTCTTCTGCCATACTCGCAATTGAAATCCATTTCTATCTATAGGTTGCCTCTTTTGAAGATTTTTCTAATATCTTTAACATGTGTATTGTTTCTTAATAACTATTTGATAAACTTTGTTTGCTCTTCTTTTGTCTTTTCAGGCACATTGTGTGCTAGTATGTTAGTAAGTAGACTTTTATTTTAGTTACAGCCTCTTTTTTTTGGAGCTTATATGCTTTCTTTTAGAGGTTCTTCAACTATGTCAATTTCTCTTTTGATTTCTATTTTAGTATCTTCTTGATCTTGGTCTTCTCTTTGTTCTTTTTTATTTTTTTTTTGTATAGACAGATTTTCATTTATCTGATTAATATTTGCTTGACTTATCTTTATACTTATTTCTTTTTGCAAGTTTTCAGTCTTGTCTTGCACTTCCTTTTAATCTGCCTTTTTGATTTTCATCTCTTTCTTTTGTTCTACTTCATGTAGTTCTTTTAAATATGTGTTTCGGTTAAGCATTGTTGTATCTCTTTTTCTTTATTTTGCATTTGCTCCATTTTCAGCTCTATTATTATGATGTTTTTGTTCTGTTTAGTAATATTGATCTTTTTATCTGGCTGTTCTTTTTCTGCCCTCTTGATTATTTCTCTAGTTATACATAGCAATGCAACCTCTACTGAGTCCTGTTCTGTTAGCATTGCTACAACTTCATCTTCTCTGTCTGGTGTCACATATCTGTTGCCTACTTGGTTAAAAAACACTTTATTGTATATGCTATTTGCTGCCCAGTATGCTCTTTTGATATAGATTGACATCAGACTTTGTTTCAGAGTTTGTGCATTGTTTATATTTAGTTTAATTCTTTGTATTTTCTGTTTGTTACTTGTTGTTCTGGAACTTTTTATGCTTTTGTCTATCACAATTCAAATTGGGCCTGTTTGTACATTTGTTGATATATGTGTTTGTTTTGTTGTTTATTTACATGTTGCTATGATCTACAGATCTATGTTTTCAGATTTCAGAAAGTTCCTCAAAATTTTACTTTTCAAAGTACTGACCAAGTCATTTTTCTCTCTGTAGCTTTTACTAAACTATTTATTTTCTTCTTATTACTTTTGCTATACTTTCTTTGTAAGCTCTATCTTTTTTCCTAAACCTGCGAAGTTAGTTTAGACAGTCGTTTTTGGTAAACTTCTAAATGTTTTTCCTACAGATTTTGTGTATAAGTGATTAGCAAGAAGAGTCATATCTCAAAATTATTACTAGAAAATTATCTTTTATATATTAATAAAAAAAAATTCCTTATAAAATTTTAGTATAAGCTATACTTTGTTTAACTTTAATCTTAATTTTAATCTAAATCTAATTAAAAGTTTTATTTTTTATAAAAAAAAAAGTTGTATTGATTTACATATTATACTAATTATATGTTTACATATAGAGTAGCACTACAGTACTATAGTACTATAATAATATTTCCTATTATTAATATAGTAAAAATTTTAAAAATTAATAATTTTTGATTCATTGATCTATTTTAAATAATTTAATTACTAAAATGATTGACTTAATGAAATGTTTTTAATAAGTTTAAAATTATTTAAATTTAATTACAGAATCTTAAAATTATTAAATATTTATTTAGTAAAGGTGTAGGTCTTATAGTTTAGTGGTTAAGCTTTCATACTCCCATAATCAAGGTTAATAGTTCAAGTCTGGCTAGAAACAAAATTAAAAGATTTTAGCTTCTATAACCTAATAAAAAGTTTGTAATTGAATATGAAGTCCTATAGTCAAGTTCAAATACAATATATAATAAAAATAAAAATTTTCAGAAGAAGACCCAATCATGAAGTACAGATATTATGTATTTTTTTTTTTTTTTTTTTTTTTTTTTTTCAGTATTAAAGTGATCTCTTTGGTCTAAGCTTTTTATTAATACTTATAGCAGGTACATGTTTTATATAGATGTATCTATAATGAACTATTAAATGAGTATACAA
>CAJVQA010004332.1:0-17788 GCA_910591915.1 Cetraspora pellucida | reverse complement strand
ATTAAGATATTATGAATGACTTAGTTACTTTTTAGATATTTACATATTAGTTTAAAAGATTTAGATCTAGTACTAAAGAAGTTGTTTTTTAGAATTCATATTTTCTTTGAAATGCAATTTCTAATAAGAGAGTTTAAAGAGTTAAGAGGTATATCTAAGTTTTCTCATTTTACAGAAGTATAGCAGCATTATATTTTATAGATTGCATTAATATGTAACCAGATCAAAGCTGTTAGAGCCTAAAGACAAGTATTGTTAGAGGCTTAAAAGACATCTTTAAGTAAGAATTGTATAGATATTTTCTTGTTAATATTAAAAACACATATGCTTTCTTTTAGATAATTATACTATAGAAGCATTCTAAAGCAAAATGTTCTATAGTTTGTACTTCATCTGAACACCAAGTACAGTTTCTTGTTTTTGATAATCCAATGTGTTTTAATTGATAATCTAGTAGAAGTGCTCTGTGAAAAAGACACCAAAAAATATCTTTTTTCTTGTTACAAACAGACTTTAAAAAGAGCCAAATAGGCTAAAGCATCTGCAAAGGTGTTTGTAATATAGTTAATGAGTGAGAAGATTCTTTTAAGAGTTCCAAAATTTTTTTAACTGTAAGTTTGTCTTCTTTAATTTCTCTAATTCTAATTTTATTACTATTCTAAGACCAGTTAGAAGTATGTGGGACCTTGTCTTTAATTCTTGCTCAGACCTTTAAATAAAGTTTTTATTCTGAAGGTCAGGCTTTCATGCTTGTATTGCTAGAATTCAGTATCTAAATAAGAAAAATGTCTTTTTTATTACTGAGTATTAACTGTATTCTATTTCTTTTATATCTTGTATACATGGCATTAGATGTAAGAAGTCATATCCAAACTGTTATTAAGTAAGTTTCTAGTATGTTTTTAATAACTGAAGCTTGAAGATCTGCTAACTCTGTCAATTGCTAAAAGATTAAATATCTGGGTAGCATCTGTAATATATCCTTGATTCAAAGGTTATAATTCTATTAATTTTTACCATCTGCTTTCTGTTTGAAGATAGCAGATATGCTAAATACCAAACTTTAAATAAGATAAATAACTTTGCAATTAAAATTTTCTCTTTAAAGAAGAGGTTTCTGTTTAAAAGCTTGTTCAGCGATTTTTTTAGCTTGTTAATAGTAGTAAGCCAGAGAACTTTCTTCAGTTGTCTATTAGTGAGAATGTTTTAGTTCAAAATAGTAATATTTTCATGTTTTTCTAATTTGATAAATTGGTTTTTATTAGTAAGTTCTATTTATCGAGCTATGGCTATGAGAGGAGCTAATTTAGGTTTAGTTTTGTTAATTTTTGCATTTGAAGCTGCCTTATATAGGCTTAGTGCTGCTATAGGTTTGTTTTAGTTTGTAGAAAACCCAATTCCTATTCTTAAATCATTTGTATAAGCAGAAGTTCTAAAAAACTGATTTTCTAATTTTATACTTTGTAATTGTCTTTTTAGGCTTCTTATAAGAGGCTCAAAAGCTAATATGTAAAGAAGTAAAGAAAGAGAATCTTCTTGTCTAATACCTCTTTCTACTCTAAGTAGTTTAAAGATAACCCTAACATCTATAATGTGAGCCTCTTTATTAGAAAAAAGATTATGTACTAGGCTTATAAATTTGTAATCAAAGTTTATGTTTTTTAAAGTTAGTTTTAAAAAATCATGATTAATATGATTAAATGCTTTTTGTTAATTAATAAGAAGTAACTAATGTTGTTTAGAAGAATCTATTTAGTTTCTCAAAATAGTAATAATATCAAGAGCTACATCTGTAATAAAACTATTTTTGATAAATCTATGTTGTTAATAAGGTATTATCTTTTCACATATAAGGTTGAGATGATTGGCTAAAATCTTCATAAAAATTTTGGCATCACTATTAACTAGTAATATCGGTCTTTAGTTATTTATATCTTTGAGATTTTCTACTTTTTTAAATATTAGTGAAATTAAACTTTTATACCAAGAGTTGGTATGACTTCTGAGCTAAGAGCATGATTAAAAATATCATAAAGAACTGGTGTTATTACTTCTTTAATAAGTTTATAAAACTTATATATTAGTTTATCTGTGCTAGGAGCCTTATTGTTTGAGAGGTTTTTAATAATATTGCTGATTTTCTTTTGTGTGATTTCTTGAATAAGAGACAAATTATATGTAAGAGAAACTTGCAGCAGGTTTTTAGTAATATTTTCTGTTAAGCTAACATCTATATCCTTTTTTTATAGATTTTTACATATTTTTCTCTTATATAACAAAAAGTGTTTCTTTTGTTTGTTGTAAAGCTTCAGGATCTTTAATGTCTTTTAATGCAGAGCTAGCTTTTTTTGTTTTGTATCTGGTGAAGAAGTATTTTGTAGATTTTTCTTTTTGTTCAATCTATTAGATTTTAGAACAAGTTTGCCATTTTTCAGCAAACTGAGATAGTTCTTCTTAAAGGTCTGAGTTTAGCATATTAATTTGTGAATGTAAGTAGCTGTTTTCAGAATTATGTGCTAGTCTTTCTTTTAGTTAAGTAATGTTTTTGTTTAGTTTTATAATTTTGTTTTTTGTCACTCTTGGTTTTCTAAAGGCTCTAATAATAGATTGTAAGTATATTTTGTGAAAGTTCTAATTTTCTACATTTTCTAAATCAAAGATTTTATTTAATATCTTTTTTTTTAGTTATTCATTCCTAAAGCAGTTTTTATCAAACCTTCAGAGAGCAGATTCTTTGCCTTTAGGGTTAAAGTTTAGAATGCACTCAACCAGCAGATAGTCTGAGTTTTCAAATTTTGTATTAACTTCTGAGATTAAGTGAGCATTGTTTTCATCAACAAAAATATAATTCAAATATGTAACCATAGTGTAATTGCCTTGAGTTTTTTGAAAAAAAGTATAGAAAGGCTTTGTCTTTGCAAAATTAGAGGAATCTAAAAAACTTTTAGTAAGATCTTGAAGTTGTGTTTTTGTAATGTCATATTGTAAAGCTGCCTCACTAATTCTATCTCTTTCTAAATAGAGGTTAGTATTAAAGTTATTTTTAATAATATTAATAGCATTTCCTTTAATATAAGAAGACTATTTTTCAAAAAAAAGTTTTCTGTCTTCTAGGCTAAGTAAAGTATATATGTTGAAAACTTGAAATATAAGCTCTTGTACTTAAAGTTAGTAGTAATTATTTTATTATTTAGATTTATTTTGATGTTTTCAAAGGTTATATCTTTGTTGTCTGTAAGTATAGCTGTTTTGTTTGTTTAAATAGAGTCAAACATTCATTGGTTTTTAAGAAAGTTTCATGTGTTTTCATCATTTAGATTTGTTTCTTGTAGCATGATTAGGTCTAGCTTATATGATTTTAAAAGAGTTAAAGTGTTTTGTTATTTTTGTTGGTTGTTCAACCCTTTTATATTAAAAGTTGTCATTTTGAATTTGATGTAATTGGTTATAAAAAAATTGCATTGTGATACAGATTTAGATCTGGAAGTTCTGTACTTTATTACAAGAATTTCTGTATAGAGCCTTTTTGATTGGCTCAGCTTTTTGTTTTGTGAAAGCTTTCTTATTTTTTTTTTTTATATGAAACAACTGTGAATTCCTTCTTAGCATTGTTGAAACAAGATTGCAAATTAATATTATTTGCAATTAGCACCAAAAAAGAGCTCAAAGCTTGAGGTTTTTCTGATTCTGTAATAATAGTACTAGAAACATTGTCAATAGAAAGGTTTTTTTTGTCAACATTACTTAGAGTTTTATTATAAAAAACTTCTAGATTTTCTTCTATTGTTGCTGAGTTTTCTATAATCTTTTTTTTGACTTTTTCAGAATTAGTTATTTCTTCTAAATTGGCTAATAAAGTTTCTTCAGTTTAATTTATATCTATGCTTAGATCTTCTGTAAGAATTTCTTGTTCTTGTGCTTTGGAACTTTTCTTTTCTCTTTTATAAAAAATAGTTCTACTTTTTTTCTTGTTTGTATTATACTCTTTATATTGTAATCAGAGTTTGACTACTTGTAAATATTGAGGACATTCCTTTTTAATATGTCCTTTTTTATCACAGAAAAAGCAAAGTTTTGAAGCTGAGTGCCATTCTGTGATAATTTTGTTATTTATAAGAATATAGAACTATGGAATTCTTTCTTCTAGTTCTGGATCATCAGTAGTTTCAAATATGATAATTTATTGATCTGTTAAATATAGTGTGTTTTCAATTAAAAGTAGTTTAATTGAAACAATTTTGCCTATGTTATTAAAGGTTTCTCTAATTTTTTCTAAGATGAGGTTTTGTTATTTAATAAAACTTTCTGATTTTGATTGAAAGAAAAGATCTTTTTGTGTCAAAAGAAATGTAGCCATAATATGTTCTGTTAAAGATTTGTATTTTTTTGAAAGCATAATGCTTCAGTTTTTTCTTGTTTGAAAAAACTAATTCCAAGTAAGTATATATACCCTTGTTAATATACAACTTAGCTGATATTATATTATATCCTGCAGTTTCATAAAATAAAATTATAATTTCATTTAGTAAGCCAGTTAGATATTAAATATTTAAAATAAGAGCATTATTATTTCTTGATTTTATATTATTTCTTGGTAAAAAGAAAGAAAAAGTTAACTGTTTACTTTTAATTTTCTTAAAGAGACTTGTTTAGGATTTGTTTAAGGTTTCTTTGCTTTTGTTTACTTTAGTTAAACTCAAGTTAGTTGATGGCATCATGTATGAGTTTACATATATTGTTATTGTTGATATTGAATTTTTATTGTTGTTAGGTTTTTCAGTATATGATTTATAATTAAACACATCTAGTTTATTGTTTTGGTCTTCTTTTCTTTTAGAGAAACCTTTTGTGTTTTCTAGTAAGACTTGTTTGTTCTAATTAAGTGTGCTGTTGTCATTGGTGTCTAGTTGTGCAAAAGTTATCAGAACTGTTAGATAATTGCTTGCTGTTGTAATATTCTTTTTAAAGTATAAATCTTTTTTGTTATATGCAATAAGTTTTTTTATATTGGTGTAATTATTAAACTTAATTTTTTTGTATTTGTGAGTTTCAATAGTAGGAGTACTACATTTCTTAGAAACAAGAAATAAATAATTTTATTTATAATATTATAAAAATTTTTCTTAATTAATTAAAAATAAAAAACTTTTATTAGTAATATATATCAATTTTAGATAAAAATTTTAAAAAAATATACAAAACTATATAAAAATAATTTATGTACACTTTATTCTTAAGTAAAAAAAGATTTTTTATTACAAATAACTAAGAGAAATATAAGAGTTTTGAAAAAATGCAAATTTAAAAAAAAAATTTAGATGTTGAGTTGCTTATTAGTAAACAATAGAAAAGCACTTAAAAAAGATAAAGAGGATTAACAAATACATAATAGTTGCCAATTTTATATTTAAACAAATAAAGATTATAGTTATAATGCTTATATGTCACTTAATAACAAAGAAAAAATAATAAAAATACAAAAAGCAGCAGTAGAAAGATATGTTAAACAAATATAACAAATATAAATAATAGTTATAAAAACTTTAATAGTATAATAAATACTGAACTTGATAAATCAAACAAAAATTATTCAAACAAGACTCTTTGCTAAAGTGGCTAACAAGACAAAAGTTTAAAGACATATATAAATTAATAAATCCAAAAACTAAAGAGTTCTTATAATTAAGCAAAAACATAAACTTAAGAATTAATTAAATTTGGATTACAAAAAATTTGACAGATGAACTATATAAAGCAAAAATGCAAAAAATAGATATATATACAAATAGTAATTATAGATTAGCAATAGCAAAAATGAACTTGAACCATTTAATTAAAGCATATAGAGTAGCTAAAATTAAAAAGCCAAATTATTAAAGAACAATTTTCTTATATAATAAAGTAACAAAAAAAGATTAAAAAAATTATAAGACCAAATTGGATAAAGAATTAGGCAAAATGATCCAACTTATAGATCTTTAACTAATATGTCAAGATTTAAGCAATATACAGATTAAAAAAAATAAACTTAGTTTAAAGACTAATTAGTAATAAAATATTATATGCAATAGTATTCAAATAGCAACTAGAAGTAAGCTATCAAAAAAGGTTTTAAACATATTATAAAATAAGAGAAAAAAGCAAAAAAAAACAAATCTTTTAAGAGTATTAACTCAGTTAGAAAGGTGAATTAGTATTGAAAAAATAAACATCATAGTTAAATTAGTAAAAAAAAATATAAAAGAGCTTAACAAAGAGCTATATAATATTAACCAAAATCAAAAAACATATATTAATACAACATAAAATAAATGGTTATATAAGCCAATAAAAGACTTAAAAGATTAATAAAAAATACTTTATATGTAAAGAATAAGTAAAATAAAAGCTATAAAAAAAAGAAATTAAGAAATATACAGAAAAAAATATTAAATAATTAGTACAAATTAAGAAAGAATATTGAAGAATCTTCTTAATAAACTAAGTAGAAAGATTTAGATAGATAAACTATTAAAAGAAAATAATAACTAAAGAAGACTTTATAAAAAGCTAGCAAAAGTTCTTGCTAAAATCAAAGAATACTTTTAGAGCCAACTAAGAGCCAGACACTTTATACAAGAAATTTTAAAAGAAAAATAAAAATATATATAGGTTCAAAGATTTAATAAATCTAAATTAATATAGAAATTTGAATTAAAACATTGCAGAAGAAAAATGGTTTGAAATGCTTACAAGTCTAAAAAAGAAGATAACATTAGATATAATAGGAATCACATATGTTTTGATTCAAGCAGCAAGTATGCAAGCACAAGAAATTTTTAAAAAATTTGCAAAAATATATATTAAAGCAAGCATAGTACCAAAAAAATAAATAATATTACAAATTTACTTAATTCTAAAAAAAAAGAACTAATATTACATCTTAAATAATATTGCATTGTTAAAAACTTTTAAAAAATATATAACTAAGATTCTTATTAAAAGATTAACAAAAGTTTTTTTCATACAAAAAATATTAAACTTTGTAAATCTTCTAAGCAACTCAACTGAAAAGCTTATATATATCATAAATATATTAATAGAATATGCAAAAGATAATAACAAAAAACTATAGTTAGTACTACAGAATATGAAAAAAGCATTTAACTCAGTGTTATTAGAAGCATTAAAGCTAGCAATGTAAAAAATTAAATTGCCAAAAGTTTTAATAAACTTTATATTAAAACCTTTTACAATAAACAAACTAAAACTTATAATGCACTAAGATATAACAAAAGCATTTAAAGTAAAAGATGAAATTGAACAAGAAGAAATCCTCTTATCTTTAGTATAAAAGATTTTTTATAATCTTTTGTTAGAAAAAATACAGTAAGATCATAATCTAGATTATATATATATTTTTTTTAATGTTAAGATAAGTAATTGTACTCAAAAGTTTATTGATAATTAGTCAGCATATAACTATTATATACAACAGCTACAGAGGCAATCATAGAAAGAGTATACAACTAGCCACTTGTACAATTTTAGTTATTGTCTATTTTAAGTAGTTCACCTGAAGATTCTACACTAGTTGCCATATCTAGAACCTGCCTGTAGGTTCTCTATTTAAATATTCTAGTTCTTATATTCATTCCTACTCTATTAACTGCAAGATTATTGCAAATATATCATGGTCACTAAGTCATATTTAACTTTATACTAAGCCTACTGAAGCCTTCTGTATCCTATACTTACAGCTGACCTAGTACTGCTCTGGCCTAGATCATTAATTGCAATTAGGGCTAATCATTAAACCACTATACTCTTGTAAAGTTTACTAGGACCCTGATACCTTTCTTTTCTAACATCTTTTTTTTACTCTGAACTTACAAGATTTTCCAGATTACCAATCCAGATGGCTCAGTATAGTATCCTAAGATTTTTTTTCTTTGGTAATTTCTAGCAGCCTGGTTGGTATATGCTTTTCTACACATATTGTTGTTTGTTTTATTCTAGTTATTTCTTCTGAGGCTTCCAATGGTCTGATAGTACTGTTGAAAGTTCATGCTACCTCTTTATTTAGGATTTTCAAGTAGATTTCTGTGTTCCAGTTATGCATCTGGTGGTTTTATTGTGGGTTTGCACCAAAGTTTTATGCAAGACCAGTTATTAACATTCCTCTATATATGTGTAATATTACACTTCGCATAGATGCCCTGAGCTCCTATTCGAGATAGTACATCTAAGATTACAGATCATCTTCTTTTATCCAACTAATCAATAAAACACAGTTATCATAATACAGGTATAATTATTCAAATTTTGCTATCCATGAGATTTGAACACTAGACTTGCCACTTGGAGGTTGACAACCTGTTCACTTCACTAGATTGCCATATTCCTATAATTTAGATTATATAATATTAGTAGCAATTCTATATAATTACAATTTAGATTGTTTAAAATAAGTTAAATAAAGATAGGCAGTTGTAGTTTTTGCAAATGACACAATATAAATCACAAACAATAAAGCACAAATGCAACAAACAATATAATTGCAAAAGAATTTTTCAAAATAAATAATATTAAATTAATAAAAAAAGGCTAAACTAATAGTAATGAATTTAATATTAAAATAAAAACTCTTCCTGATAATTACTTAGATACAAAATAGCCAAAAGGAAAAAATAAGATTTTTACAAAATTGACAATAGAAAATATCTTAAATAGCATTAAATAAAAAGAAGCAATAATATAAAAAGCAAAAAAAAGTATAAAAAAAAGTGTACTGTAAAACTAATAGTATAGCTACAAAAAAAAAAAAAGAAAAACTTAGAAAAATTTTTCTCAAAAACAGCAACAGTAAGGAATTGCCATCAGACTCTGTATATAGATCTGTTTATATTATACAGAAACATGAAATAGCAAAACAAAACAGACATGTGCAAACTACCAAATTAAAATTAATAGACAGATTATGCAACAAATAAACAAAGTTTGTATAAGAGAAAATGAAATAAATAGGAAATTTAGAAAATCAATCAAAGACATATAGATATAAGTACAATATAAAATTAAAAAAGCATAAAGAAACTTTATCAACAATCTTTATAAGAAGGGCATACTAGATGATGAACAGAATATACAACAAAATATTCTTCAACCAGTCAAGTAAGATATATATAATGTCAGACAGAGAAGATAAGATTATTGTAATGCTTATAGAGCAAAAATTAGAAGAAGTTGCATTGTTAAGAATAACAAAAGAATTAATTGAAAGAGCAAAAAAAGAACAGTCAAAAAAGAAGTTAAATTTCACAGAACAAGATAGAAACATAATAGCAATTGAGCTTAAAGGAAAAGATGAACAAAAAAAAAAAAATTAGCACAATAAAAAGCAATAAAGAAAAAGAAAAAGCAAGAAAATATACATGAAAAAAACTAAAAAATCAAAAGAAGGACAGAAAAAAAGATATGAACAAAAGAAAACTACTGAATGAGAACCTCTTGATAATAAAAAAGGCAAGAACAAATGTAAGTTTTAAAAGCACAAACCAAATAGAAAAGAAAATATTAGTACAGATAATAGAAACCAAAAAAGAACAAACAAAAGAAATAAAACAAGAAGACATAGAAATGAATAATAAAGAATTGAGCTAAGGTTTAATAATAAAAGAAAAAGAAAGAGAAAAAAAAAGAAAACAAGAAGTCAAGAAAGAAATAAAAATAATAGAAATTCCTTTAAAGAAAGTATATAGGCACTAAGCAAAAAGAACTGCAGCAAAACAGCAGTTTATTAGTCAACATATCTAAATACAATGTGCCTAAAAAGACAAAAAAAGAATATATAAAGTTTATTAACTGGTTATTAAAAGATAATGAATATATTAAGAGCATTAGAGAAGCTTTTAAACAAGAAAATTTGTAGATTAAAATAGACTTTGACTATGAATTTAGCAGAAATAAGATGATATAAAGAATTAGTAAAAAAATAAACAACTAGTATAGAATAATACTAGAAAAAAACAAAAAAGAAAAAAGAAAAAAGCAAAAGAAGTATGAGAAAGAATACCAAGATAAAAGAGCTAGTATATCAGAAAACAAGAAAAAAGAGTATAAAAAAGAAAGAAATAAAGATGAACTAAAAAAAGACCAAAAAAACATTAATAACAAGAAAACAAAAAATAAAAAATTCATAACAATTTGGGACTTGCCAACAAGTATAAATAGGAAAGAACTAAAATATATTTGCAGAAGATTCAAAAAAGCACATGTGGCAAGAATTAAGAAATCTAAATTTAAGTCTTTCACAATAATCTAGATAGAAGAAAGAGAAGAAGAAAGCACTCTATGGTCTATATCAGTCAATAGTAATAAACTAATAAGAGTGACAGAAGAAGAAAAAGACTATAAGCCAAGACAAAAACAAAGGCAATATATAGCAAGATTAACAAAGCTGCCAAGTAATGCCTCAGAGGTTCTATTATTATAATGTCTAAGAAGCAAAAGTGCAAGATTAGTCTATATTCTACCAAATAGAAATGAAAATCAAAAAAAAACTGTGATAATTACATTTGCAACAGAAAGAGAGATAAAAACAGTCCAGTTAAAACCAAATATATATAACAAATTTCAAGTATGCTAGGTGAATAAAAGAACAAAAGAAACAAAAAAAAAAGAAAGTTTCAGAGATAAAAGAGAAAAAAGCTAAGATAGGATTAGTCAAAACTTAAAAAAAAATATACAGAAATGGAAATTAATTCTCAGATACAAAATATAGAAGAATGGTTAGGAGATAAAAACAGTGATGCAAAAAGAAGAAGAAAAAAAGTAATAGAAAAAGAAGAGAAAGTAGCTAGAAGAAAAATAGTCAATACTTAAACAGAAAATACATAATAATAGAAAGTGATCCTCAACTATAGAATATTAAAGAATAGTTAAGAGACAGAAACACCAATATAAAAGAAGAAAAAGAAAACTTAAATGAAATAAAAATAAAATTAAATACATAATCTTATTTAAAAACCAGTCAAGTTGAGGACATTTTAGGTTAAATTTTAGACAGACTAAATAGGTTGAAAAATATACATCTGAGTATAAAAGAAGACTTGTTTAACCACTTCTAAGAATGCTCTAGTTGAACTCAAAAATACAGACAAGGAGATTAAATACTTTCTGCAAAGAGAAAGAAGAATATTTAAAGGAAAAAGAAAAGAATATTTCCTGGTTTTGAAAATAAGAAAAGCAAAAAATAAGAAAAAAATTTAAAAATACAAAAATAGTATAAAAATAACTAAAAAAGAAGTAGAAGAAAGAAAGAAAAGAAATTAAAATTGTATGTTATAATATTAATAGACTTAAAACTAAAGATTAAAAACTCAAAAATCTGCTAGGCTGAGCAGAAGAAAAAAAAATTACAATATTGGGAATTACTAAAACAAAGCTTACAGAAAAAGAAGAAAAGTTTTTAGTATATACTGCAAATAATAGATATATAAGACATTAGATAAATGCAGCAAAAGATAAGAAAAAGAATTGGGCATTGGAATTCTGGTAGATAAGCAATGAAAGAAACATATAGATGCAGTTAAAAAAATAAGTGAATACATAATAAAAATCATATTATACTTTAAACAATTGGAGTTAGTAATAATCTTGGTTTATATATTACCTAAAAACAAGATAATGGGAAAGAGCATCCAACAAAAAATTGTAGAAACAGTTCTAAAAAGAAAAAGATGAACACAAATAGTTATAATGAGTGGCTTTAACCATACAGTAAACAATATACTAGACAGACAACATTTACAATCAGCAAACTACAAAAGACTGCCAATTTTCAATTAAATGAAAAAACAAGATTTTGGCAATATATTCAGAGATATGCATCTAACAAAACAACAATATACATGGTCAAATGAAAAAGCTGTAACAAGAATCGATTATATATAGATGTCAGATGAACTAGCAACAGGGTTACAAAAAGCAGAAATTGAAAAAGCAAAGGAAATTATAGAAAACAATCATAAAATAGTAAAAGCAGAAATATGGATCTAATATATAATAGCAAAAAAAAGCAAATCAGAGATTAAGAAGAAGAAATAGTTAAGAATATTATATTTGTATAATCAAATGAAAACAAAAGACTAGGAAAACTATGCACAAAAGTTACAAAACTGACTAAAAGTAAAAAAAACCCTAAAAAATATTCAAAAAAAAAACAAAACAAAGATGAAAAAGTAAACAAAATAAATAATATTTGGAATATAATAAAAGAAACAATTATTATAACAGCAAGCAAGCATATATCTAAGAAAAAAGTATACAATATAATAACAAATAAAAAGAGAAATCAAAAAAAATAGCAAATAGAAGAAAATGTAGTCAAAATACAAAGACTAATCAAATATATAAAAACAAAAAAAAACCAAAAGTGACAAAAGAAGAAGGAAGCAAAATAAATGAACAATTAAAAAAACTAGACAAGAAAATAGATGCAAAACTACCAAAATTACAAAGACAATGATCGAACATATAGATAGAAAATATGAAAGGTTGAAAAAAACTATTACAAAAAAGAAAAAAAAAGAATCGAAGCAAGTCTAAAAAAGACAAATAGAGGAAAATATAGATAAAAAATATAAAATGATCAAGACAAACTAAGAAAAAACGATAGTAAGTTTACTAAATAGGTCATACAAGAAGATAGTACTTGACAGATTTATTAAACAGATCAGAAAAGAAACAAGTTTGCTAACAAAACCAGAAGAAGTCAGAAAAGGAGTAGCAGAACACTACAAGAAGCAGTTTAGAAAAAAAACACCAAACTGAAAGAAATATCAGAAAGGTGAAAAGAAATATACAGATTATGAAAGAATATAAAAAAAAGAATAGTATACAAAAGTTAAACAAGAAATCAAAGAAAGAGAATAGAAAGAAGTACTAAAAAAGCTAAAAGTAAGAACAGCTTTAGGTATATCAGGAATAAGTTATATTTTAATAAAATGAATAGAAAGAAAAATACAAGAAGTATTTAAAAGCTTTGCAAATCTGTGATTAGAAGCAAAAGAGATACTAACCAAATAGAAAATAGAATAAGTTTATCCAATATCAAAAGATGTTGAATAGAGATATAGCTTAAACAATATACAACCAATAGCACTAATAAAAACATTTAGAAAGGTTGTAACAAAGATGATAACAAAAAGGCTTGTCAAAGTGTTTATGAAAAAAGAAATACTTAGAAGACCAAACTATACAGGCCTTCTTGGTAACTCAACAGAACAATCAGTACATATTCTAAACATGATAATAAAAGAAGCAAGAAAGAAGAACAAAAAAATATAAATACTTTTGCAAGATATAAAAAAAGCATTCAATTCAGTTCTACTTAAAAGTCTTGAACTAGCATTGCAAAAGGTTAAGATACCTAAAAGAACAGTGAAATATATTTTAAACCTGTTTCATAAAAAATAACTAAGAATTATTATAGCCTATAGCCTAACAGAAGAAATAACAGCAAGAAATAGTATAAATCAAGGTAAAATAATATTATCTTTAATATAACAATTTTTTTATAACTTATTACTAAAAAGAGTACAAAAAGATGAAAGTTTGGGCTATATTGTAGAGTAACAAATAAGAAAAAATACATAGTACAACAATATTACAAGGTATTATTAAGCAACAATTGCATATGCTAATAATACAACATGAATTGCAAATAGTAAATAGCAGTTAATAAAGATCTTAGAAATAGCAAAAAAGTTCTTTATAATGAATAATATAGAGATAAATGAAGCAAAGTTAAAGCTGCTAATAATAAATACAAAGTTAAAGAAAAAAAAAAAAGAGATGACATTTGGGAATAGTAAAATAATAGAAGAACCAAGAAATAAGATAGTTTAATTATTAGGAATATGGCTAAACAATAGAATGCATGAAGTACTAGTAAAGAAAAAAGTAAAAAAAATAATAAGTCAAACAGTAAAAGACCTTAGATATAAGAAAACAACAATGAGTCAAATTGCATATATAAACAATATAATTATAATACCAAAATTAAGTTACATGCTACAACTAATAAAGATATCAAAAAGAAGCTTAAATAAAATATATTAATCAATAATAAGTTTGACAAAACAGAAAAGTAATCTGCAAAGAATGTTAGAGAACTGTATAATGGAATACAAAGATCTTGAAAGCTGTAAAACATTATAACAAGACATAGTAATGAAACAAGTAGATGGGCTAGTAACAAGATTAAACAGACAAGATAAACTTGGACAGTTAACAAAACTAAGAATAACACAAGGCTACCAAAAGGCAGACCTAACAGAAGACATATAGAAAGTAGAAAAGATATTAGAAAACACAAATAGCTAGAAGAATAACTTGGCTTGCTTAATAATATTAAAAACAAGAAAATTAAAAATAAACATAAGAACAGATGACAATTTATGAACAATGTTTGGGTATAATACCAAAATAAACAAGCTTGTAGACATTGATCTATGGAAGAAAAGTAGAAGTAAAATAAAGAAGGTCTAGTATATCTAAACTAATTGCTTAATACAAAAAAAGTAAGATTAGTTATATGGCAATAATTAAAAATTACCAAGACCTGTTGAATAAAAGGAAAAAACAAATTGGTTCAAAATAATAAAACAAAAAGTGCTTAGTAAATCAAAAAATAGAGAGGTCAAAAGATACTTTAAGACAAATAAACAAAATATAAAGGTAATACAAATTAAATGAAAGAGTATATCAGAAGATAAGAGAAGAAAAGAATAAATAATATACAGTACACAAAACTATAGACAGTTGGAAAAAATAATTAAAAAGAAAAAAAAAATTACTAGTAGAACACTAGCAAATGCAAAGTAGAGAAGATGAATTAATTATTGAAATAAAGAAATGCAAGAGCTGTACAAGAGCAAAAGAGAGTACAGAAGATAACTGCCAACAGTAGATTAGAATAAGCAACAAAATTAATATAATTCTAAATATGTTAATAAAAAAAGACAGTAATAAAATTAATATAGCAATGAATTAGATAACAATAAAAATAAAAAAACCAAAAGCTAAAGAATAAGAATTTGAAGAGATTAGAACAATAGAGAAATTAGAAATAAAAATTATTAAACAGCAAAGACTAGATGAGAACATCAACTAAGAAATAATAGAAGCTTTAAGAAAAAATGTAACAAAAGACAAGAATAAGTATATAATATATAAAGATAATACAGCAAATATGAAGATCAAAAAAGATATCATAACTGAAAATAGAATGGGCATAAGATGGGTCTAAATAAATAAAACACAAAAATGACTAAAAGAAAAAATGACAATAGACCTAGAAGGATAACAAACATCAATAATAGCTGAGTTAATAGTAATATGAACAGCAATATTAATGATACTAAAAGGAAAGCAAGTAGAAATATATACAGATAGTAATGCAACAATAAGAAACATTAATAGAGGTCTAAAACAAACAGATAAAAACAAGATTCTCAAAAGAAAAACACAATATAGATAATGAAGATCAGAGACCTTATTACAAAAAAAAACATTCAGATAGAGTTAGTTAAAGTAAAGAGTTATAGTAAAAATAAATAAAATGACAAAGCTAATAGTCTGGTAAACAAAAGAGCAACAAGTAAGAAGATAATACAGGTTAAAGAAGTTAGTTATAAAAAAATATAATACTGTTTAGAGTAAAAAAACAAACAAACAGACCTGTAGATCAATAGTGAAGTGGTTACATTTTCAGGTTGCCAATTGCAAGGTTGCCAGTTCAAGTCCAATGGGAGACAAAAACTAAGTTAGGATCATGATTGTTGATTAATTATATCTAATGGTGCTCTACAAAAATAGGAAGATCTTCAGTACCCAGATCCTTAAATAGTAACAGACCTGACATAAGAAGGCCATGATGATTAAAGAGCTAAGGATAATAATAAAACAAAGAAATCCCTAATTAGGATAATCCTGGTGAAATTCTGGGGTAATAGGAACACAAAATTAATAGATAAATAGTACTGTAAAAAAATGTATAAATAAATGTAAATATAGGCAGGGTCCTGATAGAAGGTCCTGTGAACTTGGAAATTTGAACTAATAAAACAGCTGCCAACTGCAGCCCACTGGTGACCAGGCAGTGGAAATTAAAAAAAAAAACCAAACAAACTAACATACTAGCAAGATTGCTATATAAGTTAATAACAAATATAAAATTAGAAGCAGAATAGAGAGAAACAAAATCAATTAAAGAATTAGAATCAGAATCAGAGGTTATAATTTATAATTGGACATATTTTTGAAAAAGACTAAAAATGATAAAAGAGATGCATTATACAATAAGAAGAATTAGTATCAAAAAAAATACATTTATAAATAAACTTCTGATTCTAGAAAAACTTAGCAAAAGAAGACCAGATGTGTATATAACAACTGAATGCCAAGTATGCAAAAATAAAGTTAAAGAAACACAGATGCATTTAACAGCATATAAAGAACAAGAAAACTTATAAAAAAACATCCAAAAAATGACTATTACAACAGCCTAGAAGGGACTTAGTAAAGAGAAAAAAGTCTGAATTTTTTTATATGTATTATATATAGTGCTCTTTAGTAAAACAGAAGCAGAAGAAATGAAAATGAGAGAAGTTCCAATTAAAGTTCTGATTTCTAAAAAAACACAAAATTAATTATGGCAGCTCCTAAACATAAAGTCAAAATAGCAGTTTGCAAGTGTAATAGCAAGTACAGTCTGAAAACATTTTACAAACAAGTATAGAGAATCTGATGTGAGAAGATTAGTAAATGAGAGAGGAAAATTGAAATAATAGATAAGTTAAAAAAAAAAGAGAAAAAAAGAAGCTAAGATTATATAAAGAAAAAAAGACAAATCAGCAAAAGATAAAAGAAAAAAAAGAGAAAATAAAAGAAAAAGAAAAACAAATTAAAACAAAAACACAGAAGACAATGTTAGAACTTGTTATAAAAGAGAGAAGACCCTTCCATTATAGACTTTAAGTAGTTAGATAAGTAGCTTATTTCTGTTTGAAGTAATGCAGCAGATTGCACTTAGGTATCATTAAGGTGGCTGAGTGATGCTAGACTTAGTTGTTAAGAACATTTATGTAATTGCAAATGTAATTTCAAAATTTTAATAAAGTATAGTATGACACTTAAAAAAAAATAAAAATAAAAAAAAATTAAAATTACTTCTTAAATTATTAATTTTTTTTAATATTAATAAGTAGTCATTTGAATAATTATAAAAAATATATTATATTTTTTAATTAAAAAAACAACAAAATAAACCTCAATCTCAACCTATTAACTAATTTATAATATTATTTAATTTAATTACTAAATATATACACTATTGAATAAATTATACTTTCTATATCTTTACAGAATTTTTAATTAATTATACACTTACTTAAATATATGTCTTTCTATTAATCAAGTTTTAAATATAAATAAGTTTTAATCACTTTAGTAGATTTAGATTACAAATAAATTAATCTAAGTTTTTATTCTTATATATAATTTTTAATTTATTTGTATTATACAAATAATAATAACAAAGGTGTGGTGACCTAGTGAAGTGGATAGGTTGTCAACTCTCAAGTGGCAAGTCTAAGGTTCAATTTCTATAGACGATGAATTTTGAAAATTATATCTGTGTTATGGTAACTGTCTCTTGCCGATCGGTTGGTTTTGGGCATCTGTAATCTTAGGTACACCAAGTCGGGCCCCACCTGACATTGGGAGCTTGGGGCATCTATGCTAA
>CAJVQA010004331.1:0-17789 GCA_910591915.1 Cetraspora pellucida | reverse complement strand
AATAATAATAACCAAATTACTAATTCCTTCTCTGCTAAAATCAAATTCTGGCCTTCATCTTACAAAGCAGAACTATTTTCAATTATTACTGCAATCTCAACTACTTCTTGAAACTGTATTATTAATATCTTTACAAACTCTCAATCAGTAATTTCCAAATTTAACAATCTTCAACTTAAGCCAATTCATCTTAACAAGTTACTTAAATTTAATTTATGACCAATTTGGCATACTCTTCTAAACATTATCAAATCATACAAACTACAAATTACTTTTTACAAAGTATAGGCTTATTCAGACAACTATCTTAACAAGTAAGCAGACTTTCTTGCTAAACAACATCCACTGTTACCACTCCTTTTATTTAACTACACAAATCTCTATAATTCTTATTATATTCTCTAATGGGAACATTATTATATAGAACTTCCTACAAGGCACTTTATTAAATAAATCTGTAAAGCTCACATCTTAGCTATATAGGCATCACAAAAACGAAAAAGTGAATAGTCATACTTTAACCAAGACATTGACTGAAGATCTACTTGGCTCTACTTCAATTACAATTAAAAACCCTCATACAATATTATCAACTTTAGACTTAATTAACTAAAATCTTTTAAACAAAAATTCTTCTTAATGTGTTGCCAACATACTTATTATATCATACTATTTATCTAAGCCAATATCCAGATACTACTTGTTTCTTTTGTAACCTACCTAATTTTCACTCTTACTAGCGCATTTGCGCTAATCCATCTTTACTCAATCAAATTATCCAAACCTTTACTAACCAAATTATCTCTAATAACTTGCCTAATCTTGACACTCACTATAAACATAACTTAATTAATAAAATTCTTCATTATTCAGCTCTTAACTCTCTATATACATTATCTAATACTTAGTACTCCAACCTTACTCTTAAAGAACTTATTTTAAAGTTTCTTATATCAACAATTCAAAACTCTAACATTTCATACAAAATGGCTTTCCAAGTTATTATTAATATTCTCCTTAATATTAATAAACAATTATATGAGCAACTATGGAAAACATACTGTATCTATTTCTCTAATTGAAAAAAACCAACAAAACAAACCCCAATCTCAACCAATTAACCAACCTTCAAGATTATCCAATCCAACAAGAAAACTTACATGCCCTTGAAGAGATTACACTTACTCATGCCTTTGCAGACTTCTTAATCAATTACATTCTTACTCAAATACATGCCCTTCTATTGGCCAAGCAATTCGCAAAATTAACATTTGGTCTATCTTATGGATCAAATATAGCATATCATCAAATTATATATTAAACATTTAAATCTAAATGAGCTTTGATCACTCTAGTAGGTTTAGGTTGCAGATAAACTAGTCTGAGCTTTTATTCTTGCATATAATTTTTAATTTATTTGTTTTGTACAAATAGTAGTAGCTATATAGTTAACAGTTTAATAGTTAGTCCTAACTGCAAGTGTTGGCCTCGATTATAGCATATATATATGTAACTATTTTAAATTATTAATAAAGATATAAGCAAGGCCTTACCTTAATATTAAAAAAAAAAAAATAAATAAAATCAAGTTTTTTTTTAGATTGCTCTCTTTTTGCTTTTTTTAATATTTTTTTTGTTATTAACAAAAAGGCTACTTCATTTGGGTCTTGTTTTATAAGTATTACAATGATATTATTTTCTTTACTAAATATTGTGTATGCCTTGCATGCTTTATTAGAAAAGATTTTATTATACATACTGTTTATTGCCTTATATGCTCTTCTTATAAGGATTGTATTAAAATTTTTTCTATATTCTTCTGGCAAACTTCTGTTTATATTGTATGATTGTTTTCTAGATGCTTCTAAATTATATGTTCTATCTAGATTAAACTAGTTTGATATACATATTTGTTAGTTTACTTTGTCTGTTCTATTGTGTTTTCTTGTATAACTTGAAAGATCTATAAGACAGGATTATGGCAATCTCCTAAAATTTTTCTAAATTTTTTATTTTTAGTAAAAATTCTTTATATGCTGTTTTTTGCTATCTTTATAGTTTTTCTTCTGTATCTTTGCTATTAAACTACATGTAATTTTTGCAATTTTATCTTTTTTGTTAGTATCTTGAGTCTTGTTTCCTAGTCTAGTTATCAAGTTTTTCTAAATTTTGCTTCCTAAAAATTTTGGTCAAAGAATCTACAGAAAAGAGTTAATGTATGTATTTTTTAGTTATTTTTATTTCTTTTACTTATATTTTTTCAAAAAATGCTATATATAATATATATAAAAAACTCAAATTTTTTCTTCTTTTAACCCCTTTTATAATATTATAATGATCATTTTTTGGATTTTTTTCTATAAGTTTTTTTTGTTTCTTACATGTTACCAGATGTGTTTGTATTTCTTTTACTTTGTTTTGGTATATTTGGTATTTTGTTGTTATATATATATCTAAATTTTTTTTATTAAGTACTTTCAAAATTAAAAGTTTATCTATTATATACTTTATAAATGTACTTCTTTTTGCATTACTTTTTTTCATCATGCAGTGCATTCTTTTAGTCATCTTTAGTCTTTTTCAAAAATATATCTAATCATAGATCATAATTTCTACTTTTGATTTTAAATTTTTAATTGTTTTTGTTTCTTTCTATTTTGCTCTTAATCTTGTATTTATTATCAATTTACAACGCAGTTTTGCTGATATATTAGTTTATTTGTTTTTTTTAATTTAAACAATACTTTATCTTTTTATAACTAACTTTTTTAGTCTATACAATCTTTTTGCTTAATGTTTTTTCTTTTATCAGACTATTAGCTTTGTTATTTTATCTGTCTTTACTATAACTTTTATCTTTAATTAACTTTATTTAAATGTTCTTTATTTTAATAAGATCTTTAATTTTTATTATTTATATTGTATTTTTTTTTTAAGAATCTTGTTTCTGTCTATTTGTTCCAAACTTCTACTAATATTTCTTATTACAGCATTGCTATCTGTATATATTTCTATTTGGTTCTTTTTTGATATTGTTAAAATTGCTACTCAGATCACTACTAATTTTGTTATTATTGACATTTGCTATTCTTTTAGACCTAATGCTACCTTTTTTTTTAGCTATTCTTATATTTCATTTGTTTGAACTCATCTTATACCTATATTGGTTTTAATTACTATGTCTTCTTTGCTTCTTATACTTATTGCTTTATTTGTATATATTATATATTTGTTCTTATTTCTCATTATTTTTCTTCTTAAGATTTCTATTATTTCTTAACTAATATTCTTTTTTAACTTCTGTTATTTAACAATTTTTATTTCTAGCTCTGCTATTATTATAAGTTCTTCAAGCTTTTGTTATCTAATTTTTAATTTGTTTGTTTTTATCATATTTGTTATTTGATCTATTGCTATTTTAATCTTATTGCTATTTTTTTTTATTAATATATCTGAAACTATATTGATTTTACTGTTCATTCTTATCTATTGGTAGCAGTTATCTTTAACTTGTTCTTTCTTTCTTGTACAACTATTGCATCTTTTTATCTTAATAACTAATTTGTTTTCTTTGCTTTGCATTTGACAGTATTTTACTAATATTTTTTTTCTTTTTGATTGTTTTTTCTAGTTCTCTGTAATTTTGTGCACTATATACTATCTATTCTTTCTTTCTTCTATCTTTTGAAATATGCTCTTACTTGATTTGCATTGCTTAAGTATTTTGATTATTTGTTTTGAAGTATCTTTTAATTTCTCTGCTTTTTAGTTTGCTAAGTACCTTTAGTTCTATTGTTATGAACTACTCTGTTTTTTTCTTTTTGCATAATAAATCTTAATAGTTTTTTAGTTGTTGCTATGTAATTAGCTTTTCTTTTCTTATATTAAGCAGCTAATTCAAGTATTATAAGCTTAATTTGCTTATTTTAATTTCACTTTTCTTTTATAAACAAGCATCTACAAGTTTTTTTATTTTAGTATTATGTCTAACTATTGTTTATAAGTTATTTTCTATTTTTATATTTATTTTTAGTCTTTTTGTTTTTATAATTGTTAGGCAAGCTAAATTATTTCTTTAATAATTTTTATTTTCTATTATTTTTTTTTAATTTTTATAAGTTTTTTATTAAATCTGCTTTTTGGCAGTCTTATGTTATTCTTAGTTTGTTAGCTGTTTAAAATTGTTATATTTGTTTAATTTTACTAATAAGTTGCCTACTTACTTCATTGTTAATTCTTGTCATAGTATTTTATAATTTTTAAAATTTCTGTGCTTTATTATGCAATTTTTTAATATTTTTTGCAGATTACTCTTCTGTTTAGTCAAACTTATCATTAGTTGATGTATTTTGTTTATATTTCTTTTTAATATCTTTATTAATTACAATATATAACTTAATTTTAGTATTATTACTATATTATTTATATATACAATTTGGCTCATTGTTATTTTGTTATACTTGAGAACTTTTATTGTTTGGCATATTATTCTTTTTGTTTTCTTTTTTACTAGTGTTTCTTATATTCTGCTATTTAGCTATATTTCTAATATATAGACTATCTTATTTTTTGATTCTTTTACTATTTTGCTTTTTTCAAATATTACTTCTTTTTCTTTTTTTTAACTTTTATATTTATTATTAAAAGTTTTAATTTGGATCTATTTATCTCTATATCATTTATTTTCAAAAACTTTAGCTATTTTTAACATCTCTAATAGTTATTCTTTACTATTTGCAATTTATGTTGTATCATTTGCATATGCAATTGCTACTTAGCAATATCTTATAATATTATTGTATTGCATATATTTTTTAACTTATTGCTTTATTATATAACCTAGATCTTTATCTTTTTGTACTCTTTCTAACAGTAAATCATAAAATATACACTATATTAATAATAATATTACTTTACTTTGATTTATTCTGTTATTTGCTATTATTTCTTCTATTAGACTATATGCTATAATTATTCTTAATTGTTTCTTGTAAAAAAGGTTTAAGATATATTTAATTGTTCTTTTAGATATTTTGACTTTTTGTAATATCAGCTCAAAACTCTCAAATAGAACTAAATCAAATGTCTTTTTTATATTTTGCAAAAATATTTATATTTTTTTGTTATTTTCTTTTGCCTCTTTTATAATTATATTTAGAATATATACTAATTGTTCTGTTAAATTTTCTGAAAGATTTACATAGTTTAGTTTTTTAAGTATTTTTTTTCTATAAATACTTTGACAAGTTTTTTTGTTACTACCTTTATTACAACTTTTCTAAATGTTTTAATTAGTGCTATTGGCTAAATATTGTTCAGACTATATTTTTATTTTATGTTTTTTTGATATTAGATAAACTTGTATTATTTTCTATTTTGTTAGTACTTCTTTTGCTTTTAGACATAGATCTGTAAATTTTTTTAAAATTTTTTGAGATTTCTTTTTTGCTTATTTAATTAGTATATAACTTATGCCAAATATACTCAAAGTTGTTCATATTTTTAGTTCTCTTAGTATTTCTTTCTATTTTTTTTTTAATTTATTCTTTGACTTCTGCATATTGCTTTTTTTTAATATTCTCTTATAGTTTATATATATTCTTCTATTCTTTTAATATTTTTCTTAATTTAGTACTTCTTTTTTTGAATAGTTTTTGTAATGTTCTGCTAAACTTGGTTTAACTTTTTTTAACTTTATTACTAAATATTTTTTTTTTTTATTTGCTTAACAAACTTATCAAGTACTATTTTTTTGTAAGATTTGTTTAGAAAACTAGTAATTATTTTTTCTTAATTAGTTTTAATCATTTTATATCTTTTATCTATATTTTCTTCTATTTGTCTTCTTTGTACTTATTTTCATTTATTCTTTTTTTTTCTACAATAGTTTTTGCCAGCCTTTCATATTTTTTATTTAGGTATTTGATTATTATCTTTGTAATTTTGGTAACTTTGCACCTGTATTTTATAAACCTTTATCTTTTTTCATAATGCTTTCAATATTGTTTACTTATGCTTTTTTGTGTTTTGCTTTTTGTGAAATTTGATTAAGAGATCTACAAAAAAGAGTTGTCTTTTATTAATATAGATTTCTTTTTTTATTTAATTTGTTTTTTCTATTTTTTTATTTTCTTTTTTTTTAATCAGCTTATTCATTTTTTTTCATTTTTTTTCATTTTTTTCTTTATTTTGTTTGTTATATTGATTTTTTTTTATTTTTATATTCTTTTATATTAGATTTTTTATAGTTGATTATAAAATATATTTTATACTATTTTTATTATTATGTTTATACATTTCTGTATTGTTTGCTTGTTTAAGAACTATTAAGTCTTTTATTTACTTCTAATATAGTAAGTTTTTTTATTAATATTTCTTTATTCATAATTTCTTCTGTTTTGTTTTTCTAAATAGTGTTTTATATAATATTTGTAATAGAATTCTAGCTTTTTTTTTAAACACATTTTATGCTATTATTATTGTTACTTTTTAGATTTGTTTTACAAATTTTTTGATTATTACATTTTGTTAAGTAAGTATATTTAAGTTTTTTTTCTTTATCTTGATAGATCTAACAGTCTGTTATTATATATAATTTTTATTTTTTTTATTTAGTTCTTCTAATGTTAGTAAACTATTTATTATATACTTAATTACTATAGTTCTTTTTGTACTAAGTTTTTTTGATATATAATATATTTTTTTTATTTTATTTATTTTTTTCAAAAACTTGATTAGTTATATTATATATTTTCTGTTTTTGGTTCTAATATTTTGTTTTTTTTAATAGTTTCTATATTAGTATTTATAATTATTTTATAAAAAAATCTTGTTAATATATTAATATTTTTGTTTTTTTATTCTAAATAGTACTTTATTCTAGTATATTTAATTTTTTTATATAAATTGTAGTATTTCTCTACAATTTGTTTTTTTTTGTAAAAAAATTTGCTTTATTATTTTATTTATTTTAACTATAACTTTTTATTTTAACTAATTCTATTCTAATAATTTTACTTTTAATCAAGTCTACAATATTTACTATTTATATTATCTTTTTAAAAAAATTTTATACTCTTTATTGCTTTATTAATATTTTTTAATACAATAATATTATCTATATGCACTTTTATATTTTTCTTTTTTAGTACTATTAGAATAGTTATTTTTTTTTCAGTATTAAGATGACCTTTTTGGTTGTAGCTTTTTATTAATACTTATATCAGGTACATATTTTATATAGACATATCTATAATGAACTATCAGATAAGTATATGACTAGCTACATATATAACTTTTTTATATTACCTATTTAAGAAGTCCACCTGAAGGTTCCCTATCAGTTGTCATACCTAACATCCCTGTTTAGATGTTCTATTTAAACCTTTTGATTTAATCCTGATATTAATTTCACCAGATCACAGACTCAAATCTATTCACTTTTAACCATAGAACTATAATCCTTAGACTATTTTTATTCTCAAAATAAACCTACCAAAGTGAGCCATATTCCTTTTTACTGCTAACCTGATTTAACACTATGGCTAAGACCAACACTTGCAATCAGAGTTATTCTTTAAACTATTATTACTCTTGTAAAGTTTACTCAAATCCTGATATTCATCTTTTTGACTTTTTTTTTATCATTTTCTACTAGCTGCAACTAGGGTTCGGAATGGGCTGGGTCAGGCCGGGTATTTCTAAATTTAAGTCCGAACCCATAAAGATTTTATACACCCAAGCCCGAGCCCGGCCCAACAAAAGTTACAGGTTTGGGCTGGGCCAGGATACTTCAAATTATGGCCCGGTCCAGTCTAACCCGACCCGGCCCAGCAGTTTATAAAATTTTTAATTATAACAAAAATTATATCACGATTACTGATACTAAAATGATAAATTATCTTATTATTTATTATCGTTCTTAAATGGTAACTTTGTAACTTGCCTTATTGTAACTTACTGGTAACTTACAATTGGCAAAGTTACCACTAACCCTGGTAGTATCGAAAAATTTGTCAATTCGACATTTTTCAATTGTTTCCAAACGATTAGAATAAATAAGGGCATAAATTTTAAATTGCTGAAATAAAAATCTGTATTGTAAAGGTCTGTAACTACATGGATTAGAAGGCGAAACTTAAGTTGCCAGCTAATTAGTACTGGACAAATTTTTATAATGCCAATATTTTAAAAAAAGTTGACCTTAAACTAAATTGCAACAAGAAAAGTGACAAGAATGAAATATCGATAGATATGCATGTTTGTTTCCTAATCCTTGTTATCATTAAATTTTAATTCATTTTCTAGCATTCTACTTAAAAAAAAAACATCATGAAAAAAAAAGGCACCAAGAAAAAAAAAGGCACCAAAAAAAAAAAAAGGCACCAAGAAAAAAAAAGGTACCAAAAAAAAAAAAGGTGCCAAGAAAAAAAAAGACGCCAAGAAAAAAAAGGCTACCAAGAAAAAAAACTCCAAAAAAAATTCACAAAAAAAAAACTGCCAGTTTAATACTGACTCCATTCGTCTATACCATTTAACCAATCTTGACCACAGATCAACATTTTGATTGATTCCAGAGTAAGGTTTGACCGATAGTCATCGACAAGTCTTCCAGCCATACTAAACGCCTAAATATAAAGTATAAATTAGTTGAAACTAAAAATTATACATAGGCAGTAGATTGAGCTTTAAAGTTCATTTACAGCCTCAGAGGCCACTGAAGTTAATGGAATTGCGAGGATATCTCGCGCCATGGCCGACACCAAAGGATATTTTTGGGAATTTAATTTCCACCAAGCAAGAATGTTGAATGACACTAATTGAGAACGTGGAAATAGTGGGTCAGCTAAGTATTGCTCAAATTCATTCAATTCCTTTTCAACATTTGCTTCATTGGCATTAATAAATGCATAAAAGTCTTGCATTTCTTCGTCTTGAAAAACATCTGAAAAATCTTCTATCACTACTGTATCAACTGTATGCTGTCTATAAGTCGAATTGTAGATGGTCATAGCCCTATAATAGTAAATATATAGTTATTAGTAGTTACCTAATATGCGTTATGTTAAATTTTTGACTGGTATAGATAATATTTACCTCGATTTAATTGAAGATATTTTGTCTTCTGCTTCATTACATGACAAGTTCATCTTCTGCTTATATATATGTGTTAATAACGATATCTTATAACGTGGATCTAACATCGAGACAATACAGTGCATATCTCCTGCATCTGCCCAATACTTATTAAATTTTGTTTGCATTGGAATAATCATTTGAGAAAGAAAGGGATCTGCGTTAGTAGCATTTCGTTCGAGGTGCATTCTAATTTTCAACAATTGGGGAAGAAAAATATTTGCTGTAGAATAGGAGCTTCCTAATACAACATTGGTAACTGATTAAAGTGTAGTGCTATTTAATTTGTGTACATAATAAAATACATAAACAATTCAGTATATAACCTACTTTTATAGAATGGCTTTAGAAAATTACAAAGATTCTCTGCCTTTTCCCAGTCATCGTCAAGTGGTGCAATTGGCTCAAAACTAGCATCTCTGAATGTAAGACGTTCAAATACATTTCTATAGGGGATAGTAGATGATAACATTACGTACGTCGAATTTCAGCGTGTTACCACATCAAGGGCTGGTCGCTGGCTTGAAATAAGTTCACTGCAAAACCTGACTACAGAATCCTTGAAGTTTTGTTATCGACGTTCTGAACTGTGAATCCACTTCACACAATCTCGGATCTATAATATTAGTTGCAAGTAAGTAAATCAACTCTCTTTAAACCAGATCCATATGCACTAATTATGGTAAACTAAAAGATATTATTTTATTGTAAATAACATAACCACTTTAATCATACTGAACTAACATAAAATTTATTCACAAATCTTAAATTTTTTTACCTTTTTTGTAAAACTTATTATACAATATTCACTAAAGAAATTCTCACATAATCATTCTAAAAGAATAAATTTGATGCTTTGGTAAATGGCTTTTCCCCACGAAACTTATAGTGCCATATACGGTAAAACTCCATAAATTCTAATCAATTACTAGTCGAATGCTTCTTCTTTTTCTTATTTTGAACTGAGCCTTCAGATAAATTTAAGTAATGTTAAAAATATACTGTTTTTATATATGCACTTATAACAGACGTTAAATCCCACTTAAACATTTTAGCAATATCTATGTCATATTGGTAATAGCACCATCATCATCAGCTGATTTCTATGTCATATTAATAATAACGTCATCATCATTAGCTGATTTCAAATATTATTCAAATGCTTTTATTTTATCCTGGTTGCTCATGCTTTCTTAATGTATATACACAAGATTTTGTCGTAACAAACCTTCTGGTGCAACCCTCATAACAATAATATAATCATCATAACTATTTCTTGACACTCCGTGACATTTCAAGAACGAAGGATTCTCGTAACAAATTTTACAGTAACTCTTCAATTCTTGGACAAATTCTTGCAAATTTTCGTTTGAATCACAAACGTTATCAGGTTTAATTACTAGTAAATTATCTATTAGTTAAGTAATTCCTCATATCTAACCATAAGTTGCACAGTTTCTTATTACTAATCATCCAATGCATCTTCATAGTTTGAAAATTTTCAATACAATCATCCATATTTTTATTTCTACTTGCTCATTCTTGTGCTGTTTTGGGGTTAACATGTTTGATTCCAAGCTAGCGATGTTATATTGATTACAACCAAATTGATAACAATTTGCAAGAATAATTTGAACCGTAGGATTGATTTGATTATCAAAACAAAAATTGATGATATTAAATAGATTTTGCCTCTTCTTTATCAAAAGTTGTTCTAATGTATCAAGCACTGAACGAGGATTTATGCCTTTCAATTTTTCTCATTATACTCCAAAAATTTTTCCTAGAAAAAATTCACCAAATATCAAGCTAAGATTCTAAATTGCTTGTTAAATTTAAAAGTAAAAGTGATAATAGCCTTTTATAATACATAATTGATATAGTATTAATAAAATTTGTGACCAAAGTAAACGTAGATTGTGTGTGATTTATATATGTTTTACTGTATATACCAGGAGCTAACCTGGTTTAGAGAAAGTTGATGATGTTATATTAGAATTCAACAAAAAATATTAAACTATTTCCTCACTGTGCTCACAATATCCCCAACTACTTTAAGCCCATCAGTAACTATTAGGTTCAATATATGGGTGCTACAACACTGATGCAGAAGGACCCCATTTGCAACGAGCATATTTTGTTCATTTAACTTGCGCTTTATTTTGCTTATAGCAGCATCGTTGCTAGTCGCGTTGTCCAAAGTAATTGCTAATGTCTGTAAAAGAATATTAGCAAATACTTATAAAAAAATTGCTGAATTGCTAAATACTTACTTTAGGCACAACATTCCACTCTTCAAGATACTTAAAAAATGTATCACAAATCACAGATCCTGTATACGGTGCAGGAACTAATTTAAACCCCAAGATTAGTTTTCGAAGGTTCCAATCCTTATCAACAAAATGGCCTAATAGAGATATATAGTAATCATTAAATAATTAAAAAAATAAAAATTTATATTAAAATATATAAACCTGTAATAGCCATGTATCCAAGGTTTTGGTTGGATGTCCATAGATCAGTCATATAACTTAAACGTCCAGAAGTTTCCCATATCATCATATTAACTTTTTTTTTAAGATCAGTAACATGTTTCTTGCAATCTTCACGAGTTGTCTTATTGCTCATCACTTTAAACTGCGGTCTTAAATTAGTAACAAATTTTAAGAACCCTTTATGCTAGACCATGTGAAACGGATATCCGTGCATTACGATCATGTTTGCCAAGTCTTGGTGGCTTTTTTCTTGAGAGAAATTGTAAGCAGTGACACCTGTTGGGGAAAACTGTAATTCTTGTTGCGATTCATTCTTAAGGTGCTTCTTACAATTCGTATTTTTTAAATGTCTAATCAAAGAGCTTGTTCCTGTATCATTGTCATGTTTTAACTTTTTTTTACAATATGTACATTGTGCACTGTTTGCTAATAATTTCAATTGTTCGAAGTGAAGTAAGTGGCCTTAAATATTAATAAATACAAATTGCTAAATATATGTAATTAACTAAATTCTTACGTGGCAAAGAATCATCCTTAATAAAATGCCCTTCCTTAAAGACCTATGAATGAAGGTTCCCAACTTTACGCTTCTTGTTAGCAGGAGTTGTTTCAGCACTTTCAGCAGTAGTGACTTCAGTACTTTTGTTTTCAGCAAAGGTTATTTCAATATCTTCGCTATCACTAACGACTGAAGCCATAATTACTTATTGTTATAAGCGTTATATTAATTGTTTTAATGGAGTAAGACCAAAGGTTTAATAATGGTTCTTTTTTTTTTTTTTTAAAAAAAAAAAAAAAAAACATGTAAGATTTTAAGATATCTTTCACATGCTTTTTTTCCGTATTAAAAAAATTCTCATTTGACATTAAAAAAGTGCCTTCAAGCACTAGAAAAAATAATCAAAATTAAAAAATTTAAAACTTAGCTCTCTAATAAATACATATACGATGTACTGGTATATATTTAAATTATTAAAAAATAAGCTTAACTATAGATGCAGATAATTGTATCTATATTAGTAAATGAGTATTAGAATTTAAGTGAACTACGAACTAAAGTTTTGCCAATACTAGCTTTAAACTTGTTTTTTTATTTATTTATATAAGAAATTATAATGGGCCCTGCGGGGACCCGCGGGCCTGTTTCTAAAACCTGACCCAAACCCGGTATTTAATAAACCCGGTATAAACCTGGCCCACTTTATAAACGGGCCAAAATATTGAACCCGGTTTTGACCCAAACCCCACCCAACCCACAAACCCGCAGGTTTAGCCCGGCCCATTCCGAACCCTAGCTGCAACTTAGAACTAATCGACTTCTTAGACTTCCAATCCAGATAGCCCAGTATAGTATATTTATATATCCTTTTTTTTCAACGATTTCAGCAGCCTGGTTGGTCATATGCTCCTCTACACATCTTGTCATTCAGTTTATTTGAAGTTCTTATAAAGATGTTTCATAGACTTACATCAGTCCAATAGTATCATCAAAGTTTGTGCTATTTCTGTACTCAAAATTTTCAAATGGGTTTCTGTCTTCTTAGTTTCTTAGCCTTCTATACCTGGTAGTCTTATCACAAGTTTGCACTGAAGCCTTATACAATATCTTTTTTTTTTTTTTTTTTTTTTTTTTTTTATTTTTAAGCAGTTATGCTAGTACTTTATTAAAATTCTTGAAACTATATGTTTATACAATTATATAGAATTTCCTAATATCTAAGTCTAGCATTACTCAGCCATCCTAATGGTACCTAAGTCAACCTGCCGCACTATCTTAGTTAAAGATAGACTGCTCATCTAACTACTTAAAGTCATACCAGAAAGGTCTTCACCCTTTTGTGACAAGCATATTTATTGTTTTCATAGCTTCTTTCTTTTTTTCTTCTTTTGCTTGTTTATTTTTCTTTACTCTCTTCTTTGTTTTAACTCTTGCACAGGTGCCTTTTTTCATTTTGTTTGTTATATTGATCTTCTTCTCCTAGGCTTGTATTTTTTCATATCATATTCTTCATATTTGGTCATAGAAGATGTTCTATACTGTTCTTGTTACTATATCTATGCACTTCTGTGTTGCCTGCTTGTTTAAGAGTCGCTCGAGTCTTTTCTCTACTTTTAACATCATGAGTCCCTTTATTAGCACTCTTCTGTTTATGATTTCTTCAGTTTCTGTTTCTCTAAATAGTGCCTTGTATAGAGCTTGTGATAAAATTCTGTTTTTTTCCTCTTCTTTGAGTCTGTTCCATGCTGTTGCTGTTGCAATCTTTTGAATTTGCTTTCACAGGCTTTTTTGTCCATTGCAACTCGCTAAATGTGCCTGAGTTTCTTTTTCTTTAACTTGGCATACTTGGCACTCTGCCATTGTATATACTTCTGGTCTTCTTTTATTTAGCTCCTCAAGCGTTGGTAGGCTATCCATTATGCATTTAATTGCTGTAGCTCTTCTTGTGCTAAGTTTTTTTGACATACAATATACTTCTTTTGTTATATTCATTTCTTTTCAAAAGCTCAACTAATTATATAATGCATTTTTTGTATCTGGTTCTAATGTTCGTATTGGGTTCATTTCTCTTCAACTGGCTTCTATTCTGGCATTTGCTATTATTTTACACAGAAGTCTTGCCAGTATGTCAATTTTCTTGTTTTCTCATTCTAAATGGTACTCTATCTTGTTACTTTTGACTTTATCCACATATATTTTATCTTGGCAATTTGCTTCTTTCTTTGCAAGAGAGTCTGCTTTGTTATTCCACTTGTTTTCACTATGGATTTTAACCTTGATTAATTCTATTTTAATGTTCTTGCTCTTAATTAGACCTACAATGCTTAGTATCCATATTGCATTTTTTTTTCTTTAGAGTTCTTTCTTCTTCTATATTCTGTAGTGCTCTACTAATGTTTCTTAATGCTGCAATACTATCTGTAAACACTTCTACACTTTTCTTTTCTGATACTGTTAAGATTGCTATCCATATTGCTGCTAATTCTGCTATTGTTGCTGAAGGCCAACCTTCAAGTCCCAATGTGATTTCTTCCTCTGGTCAATCTTCTTCTTCTTCTATTTGCACCCAACTGATGCCCATTCTTTCTGTGCTGTTTTCACCTTTCCTCTTGTATAGTGCTTCATCAGTATAAAAGCTATATTTTCTCTTGTCTTTCTTCTTGTTTCACATTAATATCTCTACTAACTGATTTGTAATCGTGCTGTTTAGTTTTTGTTTTCTAATCAGTTCTACTTCTAATTCTTTTGTTTGTCTTATTCCTAACAACTTCATTTCATCTTCTTTCCATTCATCTATTACTCTATCTTCTTGTATTTGTTCTAGTGTTGCATTGATTCTATTATTGGCTTTTTCTATTAGTAACTCTGGTATTACTCTCATATTGTGGTCTCGTCTTATCCATCTTTCACACTTGTTAGTTGTTTGTTCTGAACCGTTTTTACAACCTTTGCATAAACTTAATTCTGTTACTGTTCTTTCTTTTTCTGTATGCATTGACTAGTGTTTTGTTAACACTTTTTTCTTTTTCTTCTTAATTACTTTGTCTAATTGTTGATTATGTTTTGGTCCATAAGTGATCCATTCTTTTTTTCTTCAGTCTTCAGATATCTTTGTCCACTTAATCTTTAATGCTTGTATATTGTATCTTCTTACTTTGTAATTATCTTGTATTTCTCTACTCGCTTGTGTTCTTAGCATTTTTTCTTCTATCTCTCTGAACTATTTAGCCTTCTTTCCTTTGCATGACAGGCCTTAAAGGCTCTTAAGCTGTCTTCATGTGATCAGGTTGTCACCTTTAATGTCTATAAGTTGGTTCAGATATAGTAACCCCTATTTGTTTATTGTGCTACTACTTGCTATCCATGTTTTTGTTTTTAACATGTCTTTTATTTGTTTACTATAACTGTAAACTTTCCATAGAGGTTTTTCTGCTTTAATGCTTATTCCTATTTTCTTTGCTTTAGCTATTGTTCAACAGGTTAAGTTGTTTTTCCAAAACTTCTCAGTTTCTATTTTTTTTTTATTGTCCCAAATGTCTTCTGTTAGGCCTGCTTTTTAACATCCTTGAGCTATTCTGAGCCTTGTTAATTCATCTACATTGTCTTGTCTGTTGAGTCTTATAAAAAGGCTACTTATTTGTTTTGCCATTATTTCTTGACTTAGTGTTTTGCAGTTTTCTAGATCTTTGTGCTCAATTGTGCAATTGTTTGCTGTTCTCATCATATTGCATTTATGCTTCACTAAGCATATTAGTGGTTGGTGAATTTTGACAATCATTCTCTCTGGCATTTTTGTTAGCTATAAAAGATAACTTAGCTTAGGAATTATTACTGTATTGTTTATATATGCAATTTGGCTTATCATCATTTTTTTGTATCTCAGATCTTTGACTGTTTGACTAACAATTTCTTTTGATTTCTTACAGACCAGTGCTTTCTTTATTCTGCTGTTTAGCCAGATTCCTAATGATTTTACAATTTTGCTTTTGGGTTCTTCTCTTATTTTACTATGCCCAAATATGATTTCTCTTTCTTCTTCTTTTATTCTTGTGTTCATTACTATGAGCATTGATTTATTTCAATGTTGTTTGCTTTAAAAAATTATTCTGCAATGCTTAGAATTCTTAGTATTTGTTCTTTGCTGTTCATGATCCATGTTGTGTTATCTGCATATGCAATTGCTACTTGTCTATAACTTGTAACATTATCACTGCATATTCTTTCTGTTACTTTTTGTTCTACTGTATAGCCTAGTATTTCATCTTCTTGTATTCTTTCTAACAATGAGTCATAGAAAAGATGCCAAATTAGTGGTAAGATTACTTTTCCTTGGTCTATTCCATCTTCTGCAGCTATTTTATCTGTTAAACTATAAACTGTAATAACTTTGAATTGTCATTTGCAGAAGATATTGCTTATATATTCTCTTGTTTTTTGTAGAATCTTGACTCTTTTTAGGGCCCATTCTAGGCTTTCTAGTGGAACTGAATCAAATGCCTTTTTCATATCTTGCAACAGTATCCATATTTCTTTGTTTTTTTCTCGTGCCTCTTCCATTATCATGTTTAGTATATGTATTGGTTGCTCTGTTGAATTATCTGGCAAGCCTGCATAATTTGGCCCTTTGAGTATATTTCTTTCTGTGAACACTTTGGCTAATCTTTTTGTCACTACTTTCATTACAACTTTCCTAAAGGTTTTGATTAATGCTATTGGCCTGATATTGTTTAAGCAATAACCTCAGTCTACATCTTTTGGAATTGGATATATTTGTACTATTTTTCATTTTCTTGATATGTCTCTTTTTTCCAGAATTAGATTCGCAAATGTTCTAAAAATTCTTTGTGATCTCTTTTCTCACACTTTATTAATGTATAGCTTATGCCTGATATACCTGGAACTATATTCGCTTTGAGCTTTCTAAGTATTTTTTCCTATTTTTTTTCTTCTATTTTTTCTTCCAATTTCTTATATTAGGTTTCTTTAATCCAATCTTTTGGTTTATATACTCTTTTCCATTCTTCTGTCATTTTTTCAAGTTTGATTCTTTGTTTTCTAAATTGGTCTTTAAAATGAGTTGTCAAACCATTTAGGACTGTCTTTGGTTCTAATATTAGGTTGACTTCTTCTTTGTTTTGTATTATAAATCTGTCTAGAACAATTTTTTTGTATAGTTTATTTAGTAGGCTGGCAATCATTTGATCTTGATTTGTTTTAATCATTTCATATCTTTTGTTTATGTTTTCTTCTATTTGTTTTTTTTGTACTTGTTTCCAATCTTCTTTCCTTCTTTCTTTGATTATTCTTTGCCAGCCTTTTAAATCATCTATTCAGGCTACTGACCATTGACTGTGTAGTTTTGGCAATATTGCTCCTAGCTCTTTCTCTATATTTTGAAATTTGTTGCTTATTTTAACTCTTTTCTTCATTTCTACTTCTTGATTCTTCTTACTTTTCGCTTTTTTGATTATTTGCTGAAGTTCGATAATGGGTTTATATTTTTTTGTTGTTTTCTGATTTAGTCTTCTATTTAGCTTAGTATTGAATATCTTCTTCTTTGGAATTTGTTTGTTTGCTGCTTCGATGATGGCTTCTTCTATTGCATCCCACATTTGGTCCAGCAATTCTGTATTATATTCTGTTTTTATGTTATCATCTTC
>CAJVQA010004330.1:0-17793 GCA_910591915.1 Cetraspora pellucida | reverse complement strand
GAATTGCAAATTTTCGCCGTCACTAGGATTTGAACTCTAGACCTGCCACTTGGGGGTTGACAACCTATCCACTTCACTAGGTCACCACACCCTTGATCTAACCTAATTCTGACCTCTCTGTCTATATATCTGTTAAGACATTATATATTTTAAAATATATCACCTAACTGTAGGATTCTAGGTGACTCTTCTGCTAACTAACTACTTATATTTAATTTTTACTAACAGGGCTCACCTTTATAAAGTTCATCCAAATCCCAGTACCAACTTTAAAGCATATCTCTAATACTTAGTTATATTCTACTTTAAATTTTAAACTCCTAATCCAGATAGTCCAAAAGGACTATATTCTGTTTCTAATACCCTAAAAGTCTGTCTCTCCAAGATCTTTTTCTTTAATTTGAAACTTCTGACAGCCTGGTTGATAGTACCTCTTACCTAAGGTTTTTGCCCATCCAATGCCTTTCACATCAGTATTTATTTTCTAGATCTAGTCTTTACAATAGTACTATTAAAGATCTGTGCTACCTCTTTACTTGGATCTTTCTAAATAGGTTTTAGCTTCTCAGTTTTATAGATTTATATATATTTTTTATTTATTTATTTAATTTATATAAAAGTTATAAAATACAAGTTTTGCTTTTTTTTTCTTTTATTTTTTATTTTATTTTTTTTTATAAAAGTTTTTTTTTATTTTTTTATTTTTTATAAAAATAAGTTATTAGATTAGTGATATCCTATTATAAAATAATAGTATGATATACTTTTATATTCTTTTTTTCTTAAAAAATTAAGTAACTAATACAGACAAATTATTTATAAATACTTATAGAAATAACTGTAAAATATTAGATCAATATATTAAATTTAAAAATATTTTAATATAAGAATATAATATCCTAATAAAGTGTAATAGCAAGATTGTTAAAGTTAAAAAAAATAAAAATAAAATTTTTTTTATATTCAAAGATCTTATTTTATAATGATTATTTTATTAACATATATTAAAGTTAGAATTATACCTATTTTTACAATAATAAAAGTATAACTAATTATATATTCAACTTTTAGTTGTCTATTTAATTAGTTTGCTCTAGAATTTTATATATAATGTTATATTTATAATCTATTAAAAGATTATTTATTTAAATCTTTTGATTATTCATTTTATTAATTATTTAATTATTATAAACTTTCTATATATACTTAACTAGTATATTGTTTAAGTAGTATAATATATTTTTTTAACTGATATTTAATTATTACATATTTTAAAGTATGATATTTGTCAATAAGACTCAAGAGATTCTTTTATTAACTATCTATTTATTCTGTAAATTATTAACAAAAGCTTGTTCTTATAAAGTTTATTCAGACCCTAATATTTACTTTGCAGCATATTCTTAGTACTTTAGTATACTTCTGCTTTGTTTTTAGACTTTCAATATAGATAATTTAGAAAAAATATAATTTGTTTCTGATATATTAAGCCTGAGCTAATATTCTTTTCTTTTAATTTAAACTTAACAGTTTGGTTAGTAGTACCTCTTATTTAGAGGTTCTTGTTTGTTTGATTTTTTTATATTAATATTCATTTTTAGAACTAATCTTTATAATAATACTATTAAAAGATTTATATTATATTTTTAGTTAAATTCTTTTTAAGTAAGCTTTAGTTTTTTCAATTCTACAGATTTATATAATTACAAGAACTTATCTTAGGTTTATACTGTTCAGTATCAGTTTACATCATTCTATATAACCAAGATTAAATATATAACTCATGATCTGTCAATCATACTAGTGCAAACATAGTTACAAATATTTTATTCTAACTGATCAATAGAATGCTATTGTCATAATACAAAGGATTATATAAATAATTATTTAAATTTTTACTGTTAGTGAGTTTTGAACTTACAATCTACCACTTTACTAAGTTATCACATTCTTAAAATAAAATTGTTAATAATCTTACTATAGATACAATTTGCAAAAAAATATAACTTTGTAATTTTAAATAGATAGTTATTAAATTAGTGCAATACTGATTATTTTGTTAAACATTTAGTTAACACAAAATTTAGAATATCTAAATATATTGTTTAAGCAATATAAGATTGTTTTTCTAATTAAATCAAAATTTTATAAGTCATAGTTTTTAATCATAACTTAAACTATAGTTTAAGTCATGGTTTAAAGTTAGAACAACAGCAAGAACCATTAATGTTACATATATATTAAAACTGATAAGGGATTATATTCATCACAATTGAATTTGTGATTAATTATAGGCAAGAGGGATTCATTTTGGATCGAGCACTGTTTCTGCTGTAAGCTAGAACTTTATGATATTTAAATGATGCAATATTGATATTTCAAGCCGTTTAGCCTGGCTTTAAATAGCTTAACTACAAAGCTATGGCTGAGCCAGTTTTATGCAAGTAGTTAATATCTCTAATTTTAATTAATTTTTGACATAATTTAAATTAATTTTTCATATTGAAAAAAACCAATTTCATCAACTAGGGCATCCACAAAAAGTCACAAGATAAGGTGCAACACAATTTCCGACATCCAAGATTTCGAACCATAATCCTGACGAGACAATATTTAAAGATTAGTAATCACATTAACAATTATTGTCAGAGTTAAAATTTTAATTGTCACATCAAGTGGTGTCAGTATTATGGCCTGTCGAGATTTTGGATGTCGTGACTTTGTGGTAGAACCGCTTTGTCAAAAGCAAGTCAAAAATCGCATATTCCTTGCAAATGTGCATAATAAATCATCTTTTTGGCCTAAAAAAAAAATTCCTCAAGCAATTTTACTATATATGTGTCTAATATCCAACCCTAAGTAAATGCTAACCCATCTTCTCCACCTTTGACGTATCTTATTAGACATATAAATTTTTACAGTCAAACCCCCTAAATGGATCCCCTCTAAGTGCATAACCTCCTTAAATGCAGATTAATTTTTTGGGCCAAATATATACTAAACTTCCATAAATGCCTTTTTTATTATTGTTCTCTAAGTGCAAGTTCTCAAAAGTTTGGTCCCAACGATATGCATTTATGGAGGTTTGACTGTATAAAGACTCTCGGGGGATAATGATTATTTCAGTCAAAAATCATTATTTATTAATGATCAAATTTTGGGGTATTTCATAAATTCGCCGCAATGTATACGTAAATTTTCTAATTCAGTGTTGTCAATTTCTTGTTCTATTGATAAAAATTATATTCTATTCTAATATCTATTACTCTATTCTATTGTTCTATTTATTGATTGCTATATTAATATTCAATTATAATCTTATTGGCAATTATTTGTTCTATTGACAAAAATTTTATTCTATTCTAAATTCTATTGCTCTATTCTATTGTCCTATTCATCTATTGCTGCCAACACTGGTCTAATTATATGATAAAAGATCAAAACTTAATACTAAATGCCCTCCACTCTCTATATATGCATAAGTTTCTGATACCCAGATGCTTCGTAAATGCATACATTGTACGTACGTAAAATTTAACCAAATAAATATAGAATTTATTTTCCCAATTCTTATTTGTACTTTTAAATACTAGAACTGATCTCCCCAGGTTAGGGTACGTCAATTATATATATATACATGTCTAATGAAGTGCGTTACTGGGAAGATTGGATTTCTTTACCGCCGATATATTCATATTTCTTTTTAATTATAATATTTTTTTTTACTTCTTTAAATGATTATTACGAATTCTTTAAGCCGGTAGAATTCCTGATGAAATTTTGCTAGATAAAGAAATTTTTTAGAATACTAACTTTGATTTTAAAAAATAGTGTAGAAGTGTAATATGGGCCGGAGAATAAATCAGTTATTGCCCACAAAGTGGGAAATAGCATATACTCTCTAAGTGCATACTTATCTTTGGTTCTAAGGGTACGTTGCTTAGATAAGTTTGACCTAATTATGTGTATATTTTTCTTGCTAAAGGCAAAGTTATTTTCAGTTCCAAGAATGTACGCTTAGAGGTTTGACACAGTATCTTAATTGAATGGTTTATTTCACACAGATATCTCGCGTGAGGTAAATTTTACGCGTTTTTTATCGTTATTTCCTTTTTTAGCGATACAAACAACAATAAAGTTTTATCATTATCAATTCAAAAAACAAACCCCGGATTGAAAGGTACTCTTATACGGATGTTATTTAGGTACGCGCATGGTGTTATTTTGAAACCGATGAACATATATTTTGAGAGATATTTATTAAATCACCCTCGCGAAAATACGATATTATCAAATTTGATTTGAATATTTAATTTAATTTAAAATTTTATAATTGAACGTTTAATATTATAAGCTATTTACTCTAAATTTTATTAAGACAATTGACTTTTTCGTTCTATGAAACTATGGGTATTTTGTTTAAAAGAACACTTTTACTTAAGAGCTCAAGATCGATTAATATAGTAAAAACTTTTGTAAATTAAGTTTATCTTTATCGATCAATATTTTAAAATCTAAAAAAATTTTTTCAAACCAAATCAAATTCTCAAATATTTGATCAAATATTTGATTTGATCAAATTCAAATTGATCTAATATTTGATTTGATTTTGAGGAACCTTAATATTAACATTCTCACTAATCTTCAAAACTACACCAATAGAGTAATTACCATTCTAGGTTGAACCAATATATAAACATTTAAAACGGTATAGACCAAAACAAAAACAACCTCTAATAAAAATCACCAAAATCTAAAGATTATTGCATATCTACTTTGGCAAAAAATATAAATTCATAGAAACATCAGCACAACTATACTCACTTTAAACTTTCAAAACAATTAATCACAAATTGCAGAAAATCTGACAAAATTAAATTGGACACAAATTTATGCTTATCAAAAGAATCACTGACAAAAGCTTTCGACACCATTAACTTACCAATTACATAGCTTTGAAAATGATCTTGAACCATTAGTCAAAGTGATCTGTAAACTACAACTTTTCATTACGAAGAATCCATCTAAATGCACATGTCTTTGTCCAACCTCAACCAACATTCAAATTCAAATCACTTCATAAATGCAATCACAAGGGAACACATTCACCTAAGAGTATTCAAAGAGAATATTTGCTTATGCAAATGAATATATTATTTCAATCATCAGTTCATGCTAACTAGACATAATCTGCTAATCCATAGTAATAAAAATAGTTAGTGAACGACAAGCATGTAAAGTATATAATTACTAAAATACAAAAATGAATTAAAAATACAAATTTAAGAAACATAAAGATCAATGCCTTTATTGGAAATAAGAACAAAGCTGTAATTTAAGCTAGTGATGCATATCAACAATGTACAAAGTGAATGCTTAGCAATATTTATTTCTATTTAATATCAATTGGACTGCTTTCAGTTTTAGATATTATAACAGTTTTAAATTCATAGAATGGATTTGATCCAAAGTAATCTTGCATATTTTTATCACAGTCTAGAAAATTAAATCAATTTAATATAACATGAATTCGTAAATAGAATTAGATAAATTTGAATGACACTTGCCCAAAGTTGTGAAAATTCTTTCAAAATGAGGCATAAATTCAGAAGTAGGCAAATAAAGTTCAAAGTCCAATGCAGCAAAAACCGCAAACTCTTGCTCAGTGATTTCTTTCGTTGTCACGTCCAAGTGTTTATGCAAAGACTATATTCCGTAAGCAAGCGCAAAAATCAATATTAATGACAAATAAATTTGTAAAAATTGATTGCATGAAGCTTCACTTACCTCTAATAAAGGTGAATATGACATTCCCATTGGCTCATTTACTTTACTAGCAAGTAATAAACAAATTGCTACAAAAAAAAAACATAACAAATATCATTTAATTATACATATAGAATAATTCAAATCAAAGCTGATTAATGTTCATGGCATACCACCAATCAATTTCCGGTTGAATTTCTTTACTACTTTCTGTAAAAGATATAATCAGTAGGCAATTTATAAATATAGGCATTAAAGATTTACTCAGACTTACTTTCAATATTAATTTTTCAAAATATGCGTAAGCCTTTGCAACTGTGGAAAGCTCCAAGTCCAAGTCCTACAATAATTGAGTCAATAAATATATAATTATATGCGCCGGAAGTGTTACGATTAAAATGCAAACCTCGTGTCGAGCAGCAGCTAACAATTCCGTTTTTACTTTGCGAATTTGACTTAGTGTTAAACTTGGATCAACATTCGGATGAGTTTGACGAAAAAGAGCATTTGACTCGCGTTTCAAATCAGACGGCCGAGTACCATGACTCATTAGACCCTTAAAAATGAGAATTGAGCAAGTACATATTATATTTTTATTCAAATAAACTCTTTAAAGAAATGAATGTGTACGCACTATAATCCCAGACAAACTCAAAACCGAACGATGGTTACTTATTTTCACCTGCGTATCATTGTGTGTTTTTTCAGTTTTTAATGCGGGATTATCTAAATACGTTGGATCGTATTCAACAACTTCCAATACAGGTCTATATTATTTCATGAGCAATAAGTGAAACATATTGATTTTTGTTAAAAAATGATCAATAATTAATACTGCCCATTTCTTATATAATTACAATATTAGCACACCTCACTTTTGTAACGCGAGGGATGTTATTGCAGGGAACAGTTATATTACTTACTCTAATGCACTACTAGGAGTTAGCAGATGAGCAAAAGATTCCGCCTAAGATTAAAAATGTAATTGTTAATAAACCCCCAAAAATAAACTATCCAATCGGCGTATTTTTGGAGCGTCCCACGACGCACCTCATTCATATGAAATTGGCACACATAAATCTGGAACAATTGGTGGTAATCCAAAAATACATTAATAAGCTATACTCTTGTCTATACCTTTGGTCGTTTAGTGGTTTCCACATCTGTATTTGGTTTACTAATTGTAATTTATAATAATAATAAAATTTCAGATTATTTAATTAACATAATTTTGTTTGCTTGTTAATGATAGATATTTCTTACGCACGAATTATCATGCAAATGTTTTTGTTTTAACTTCTTATCATTATATCCTAGCATCGCAAGAATACCCAAAGGCGCCTTGATTCAAGAATTATAAAGTTAGTAGTTAGTTATTAAACATTTGCAAGCAAAAAAAAAAAAGAATATCAAAACTTACTGAAGAAGCTGTAAATAAACTGTTAGATTGCTTACGACTGACGCCAACGGTTGCATTATTATTTGGCTTTGTAGATGAACGACAACGGTAAATTTTACGGCGAGATGAAATTAATTCGCCGGGTGAAGTAGGTGAAGTGATAGAATTGGCAGAAGATGAGCTCGATTCTGATTTTAATGTGGAAGCTATTCCATGGTTATCAATATTAAATAAAGACAACTCAATTGATCACATAATACATGTTTTGATATTCAAAAAAATTTTTTTTGGATCACATAAGAGAATCGGTATATTCAACAACTAATATTAAAAATTGTTCATAGCCTACTCTCTAAATAATAACTACCAACCTGAACTTCTACGTCGTCTCAAATTATAACTATCATGTGGTGAACCATCAAGAATCAAACAGTGATTCTCCTGATTTTCTATATTTGTCTCAATAAGAGAGCCATCTTTAGCCTCTAATACTACCTGTTTTTCCTTGATTGGAATAGTTAAGCTATCACTTGAAGAGTGAGAATGCTTAGAATTGAGGCTTATATTTGTCAAGAAGCTTGTCGCAGTCTCTTCGCGCCGACTGTTACCTCTTCTAGTTTTATTTTGTTGATTTAAATTTTCTAAATAATCAACAGTATTTATGGAGGAAGTTTTCTGGTCAAATAAGTCATCATTAGGCGTTTTTGGGCTTGAAGAGATAATATAATTTCCTGCTGCCCTATGAGGAAGCATATCGAAAGATATTGCAGTTTTCGTATTAATTTGCAAGTCTGGTCTGCCATTTCCGTTGATAACCTCATGATCAGTGACAGTTACAAGTGGAGGCTTTCCAAAATTATCAGTGTTTAGCAGATTGCCTGATGACTGAAAAGGGCTCGGAACGGAATGGCTCGACGCCTGTACAGTGCTAGGGGGGTAAGTTGCTTCAGTTCCAAGGCTAATGTTAGAAAGAAATGTAATTGCAGCTTGTCTCGAAGAATCTCGTCTACGGGGGATTCGACGAGGTGAGGTCCTGGTCATTGGTGAATTCAAAACAATAAGCGCTTTCGCTCGGGAAATCTTTCAACACTTTGGTGGGATATTTGTGTCTTGTTTACGTTGTACAACCACAAATTAGGGATGCCGCGTCACGTGGTACATGCGCTCGGCGTAACCCGTTAATTTCGCCTATCCCACCCCCGCATATGTGAAGATTCGAAATAAAAATTCCCGAGAATAATTATAAACTACGGAAGTTCACACAGTCAAAATGAATCAAAATAACTAGCTTATAATGGTAATTTTTAGGGGAAATTACAAATAAGGGCCCGAATTTAAAAAGAATTACAGATAAGGGCCCAAAATGAGAATAATTATAGATAAAGGGCCGATATTTGAAAATTATTACAAAATAAATTTACGCTCTAATACCCGTGATCAAGCCTGGTAGACACAAAAATCAAAAAAATTGCGTAGAATACCACAGAATTTGACCATAAATTCATGCTGGAGCCGGAAAATCCCGTAAAGGTAGACAATAACTCAACGTAAATTACGAGCGTGTTCAACGGCGAATTACGGAACTATGTGGGATTGAAAAATGTATTCATATGTACTACAGAATATACGAATATACCATTATAAAAAAAAAGGGTATCTTAACGTGCAGAATTTGGTCTTAACCACCGCAAAAAATTCATCGGCCCTGCCCATAAATCAATAATTATCAAGCGCGTAAGAATGATAAATTATTAATTCAATAAAAGTGCATGTACTTCTAATCTATTCAATTCGCTAATATAATTTTTAAAAACCTGTGTAAACAAATGTCAGATACATTACAGATCGGCAATACTTTTACTATACGTATGGAAATTATTAGCTCAGCCTCAAACAGCTACTTTGGCGAAATTTGGTTATCTTTATAAGTTTAGAACTAACAAATCAAACAAGCTATTTGTTGATTGCTTTATGAATAAAGATAGTTTTTTTTTTTATTATTTTAAAAACAAATATATATAAAGATGATTTTTTATAATCAAGTTTGTTTAACTTTTTTGAAATTATTCAAGACATATTTTGTAAACAGTGTTAGCCAAATTAGTGATTGTTCAAAATTTTACTAGTAAATTTTTTTTATTTTTTTATTTTTTAAGATGACTTTTTGAGTCTTTTGACTTTTATTAACATTTTTTTGGTAATATGGTTTTATATAAAATCATTACAAATAAAATGTACAATTAGTTATATATATAACTTTTTTATATTATTTATTTAAAGAATTTGCTCAAAAGTTTCTTATTAATTGTCATATTTAATATTTTTACTTGGATAATTTATTTTAAATCTTTTAAACCTGCAATCTGTATTAACTTTACTGAATTATGTTTAGATTATTGTTTCAATCTTAGAATTATTTTATTCTTAAAATAAACCTTTTAAAGCTTTCTAATATTTATTTTATAGTTAATTTAGTATTGCTATAACTGAACTAGTACTTGCAGTTAAAGTTAGTTATTAAATTGTTATGTTTTTACAAAGTTTCTTGAAATTCTAATATTACTTTATAACAATTTAAAATATTTTAGTATATTTTATATTGTTTTTAAACTTTTAATTCAAATAGTTTAATAAAATTATAATCAGTTTATTAATATATCAAGTTAGTCTAATATTCTTTTCTTAGTTCAATTTTAGTAGTCTAGTTAATATTTTCATATTTAGAAATTCTTACTTGTCTGGTTTTTTTATATTGGTATTTGTTTCATAAACTTAGTCTTTACAGTAATATTGTTAAAATTTTGTACTATCTTTCTTTTCAAGTCTTTTAAATAAACTTTTTGTTTTTCAATTTCTATAAATTTATATAATCACAAAAACTTATTTTGAATTTGTATTACTTGATGTTAATTTGCATTTTTCTGAATAATTTTTTTTTTTTTTTTTTAAATATTAATGGTGAGGCCATTTTTCTGAATAATCTATTATATATTTATTTTATAATCTGCTAGTTATACTAAAAATTGAAATCAGTTTTATTTATAAAATCTGGTTTTAATCTTATATCTAAATCAGATCTGGCTTTAAATTAAATTTAAAATAAAACTAGATAATTCAGATTTGTAGTTATAATAAATTCGCAAAACCAAATCAACTGAATTTAAATAAAATCAGATAATTTGAATTTGCAGTTATAATAAATTTGCCAAACTGAATTAACTAAATTTAAATAAACCTAATTTTTTTGATTATATATAAATTTTACATTTATACTTATATATCCTTAAACTATATTAAAATCAGAGAAACTTCTTATAACCTGATATCCAAAAAATATATACTAAACTGGTATGATATAGTGTCCATTAGAAATATTAAATGAATTACAAAAAATTAATTCAGACTTAATCCAAACCAAACTTTTTAAGAACTAGTAAAAACTAGTTTAATACTGGTTCAGCTCTTGTATAATATAAATAAAATGTTATTTTTGATATATCTGATCAGGTATTCTTATAATTTTAACACAATAGAACAATGTTCATAAAATTATAAAACATTATTATTATTATTAATTTATTTTATTTATTTTTTTTTTTAATATTAAGGTAAGTACTTGTGATCTAGGATTTTATTGATAGTACATTTAGCTAATGATTGCATTACAACCACAGAGAGCAACCATGAAAAGAGTATACAACTAGCCACTCATACAACTTTAGTCATTGTCTAATTTAAGTAGTCACCTGAAGGTTCTATACTAGCTGTCATACCTGGAATTTGCTTGTAAGTTCTCTATTTAACTACTTTGTTTCTATATCCATTCACCTATCTACACTTACCAAGTTGCCCCAGTTGATACCAGTGCAAATATGCTATGATCACTAAGTCTTTAAAGTAGTTCACTCATATAGGAAACCTTTGACCTTGTACAGAATCTTCTGTATTCTATTCTTATAGCTAACCTGATATCGCTATAACTGAGACCAACACTGGCAGTCAGGATGTATCATTTAACTGCTATGCCCTTATAGAGTTCACCTTAACCTCAGTACTGACTTCACAACATATCTCTACTACTTTGGTATTCAATTCAAATTCTACCAAGCTCCCAAACCAGATAGCCTAGAAAGGCAGATCATAATCATACACCTCTAGTTTATATGTTTTCTAGCATGTAACCTTTTCCTCCAGAATCTGAAAATTCTGATGGCCTGGTTGGTTCCATTCAGCCCCTCCTCAAAGGTCAGCTTTTTGCCTGGTTTCACAAGTTTTAGCTCCATTTCATAGATCTAGTCTTTACAATAGCATCATCAAAAGTTTAGATTATCTCTCTACTCAGGTCTTCCAAGTGGGCTTCTATCTTTCTATCTGGTTCTCATGATTTATATGGCCTAAGAACTTATCTTGGGTTCACACCACCCAGTACTGATTTGTGTTTCTTCGTACAACATTGCACGAATGCTTAGATCTTCTAGTCATGCTGGTATAATATGGGTTACAGATGTCTTATCCCAATTAATCACAGAAGACAGTTAACCATAATATAGAAAGAATTGCAAATTTTCGCTATCACTAAGATTTGAACTCTAGACTTGCCACTTGGAGGTTGACAACCTATTTACTTCACTAGGTTGCCACATCTCTAATTTATTTTATTACAATAAAGCAATACTCATAAAATAATGAAATATTATTTTGTCAAAATTGCATTTGTTATTTAATTATATATATAATATTTACAACCTATTTTGAGCAAAAAAATAGCCAAAAAAAGTTAACTAAATGTTTTACAGATTTAAAGTTTTTTTTGATTATGATTATGATTGTAGTTCTCTATAATAACTGAAAAGAAGGCAAAAAACTGATAAAAATAGAAATTTGTTAACAAATATTAAAGCAAATTGTTATTTTACTATAGATTTAGATACTAAAAATAAAGTAATATGCAAATATCATAGAGTGTATACTAGTACAATCATATAAAATATGTAAGAAATAGATCTGTTTAAATTTTTGAAGAGTTATATTTTTTTTATTTTAGAAGGTATTATAATTATTAAGTTTTTTCTGTTTAGAGTATAGTTTGATGATAATAAAATTATATATATATGAAAATTCACCTTATTATTTTTGGTTGATTATATCTGAGTGCAGATAAAATTATGAATTATGATGATAAATTTATTTGTATAGTCTTATTAATTATATAAAAGAATAGAATGAACAAAATTTTTGAGATCTATTACTTATATTGATCCAGTTTGAGGGTATAATAAACATAAATCAATTAACTAATTTAAGATATGTTATTAACTTTTATTTAAGTTTTTATTTGTATTAATAATCTATATTTAGTTAATTTTTTATTAATTAGATATAGTGTTTTTAAAGTTATTGTCTGTAAAATGATATAAAGTTATTAAATTTGAATTTATTTATCAGAAAGAGTTAAGATTATTAGATTTTTTTTGTATTTTTTAGTTTTTTTAAACTAAAAAGACTGACATGAAAGAATTTAAACTTATTACAGAGTCAGAAATTATTTAATTTCTTGTAAAATAACATTTATGATTTAATTTAATTATATATTAATATTAATTGAATTTAATTGCTTAATATTTGAATTATGTAAGTTAATAGTATAGCTTTTTAGTAATCAGAAATCTCCTAATTTTTGTTCCTCTCTTTAAATAATTGTACTAGTCCTGCATGTTATTACATGTTATGCAGCTAGCCTATAGTGTGTGTTTACAAAATCTTAAGTTTAATTGGATGTTAAGAGTAATGAAGTGTAGATGTAAATGCATATTAAAATTTTTACATATTATATCTTCACAGAGCATATGTAATACTTTCTTTTATATCTAGTTAATTTAATCCTTCAGGCTGCTTTTTTTGTAATCTGTTTTATTGCAATATATATATAATTAAATTTTTAAATAGATAAATAAATTTCTGATTAAATTATTTAAAAAAACCAAAAGCAACTATAAGTGTAGATAAATTACAAATACTATAACAAATTATAGTTAAAATATAATTTTTAGTTATAGATATTATTCATCTACAAAATCTTAAGCTTAATTGGTCCAGGTGATTAAAATAGCAGCTTAACTGAATTTTTTTATATTAAGAAAATCCTGAGCTGTTTGCCAAAATGATATAAGTTATAATATATTAAAAATTTTCTATATATCTAATATTAACAATTGTATTCTATAAATAAAATTTCATTTTAAAAAACTTTTACTTAGAGGTCAGATGTTAGTCATCATGATAAATTTTTGTGTTATTTATATTTTTTATAATTTTTTATGTTTTTTGTGTTTTTGTTATATGAGATCCTGTAATTTTATTAGATCCAAATAGGGTTAGAAATGATTTTTAGCCTAGAATTTTTTTAATATAAGAGTATCTGACTTAACTTGTCACAGATTACAGATATGCATGTAGTAATATAAGTGAAACAGCAAGTTAGTTGCTTATCGATAAGATATGTTATATAACCTATAAATAGCTTAGTTGATAAGAGGCAGTTAGATTTGGTGAGTAGTATATTTTATGATTATAGATATTATAATACAATAAAACAAAAGTTATTGGAAACAAGTTTATAATAAGCATCAACTGAACTGTTCTTCTAGAGCTTAAAGTCTTTATTATATATTTTTATTTACATAGTGTATGTTATATACTTTATCTATAATATAGCACTTATATGTATTATCTCGCATATACTAAATATAGCATTTATATTACTAATACTGATTATATTGTTTATACTGATTATTATAATTATATACTGTATCATACTGATCCTTCTTATTATACTAATATCTATTACCAACTAAATACAGTGAATACAATATATACAGCCATACTGCTAAGAAACCTATTTTCAGTAAATAATCAATAAAGCCACTTATTCATTACTACATTATACTGATTTACTGCTTTAATGAGCTTCTAGTATCACTACTCTACCACTTACAGTAGCTACTTTAATTTATTAAATTGGCTAACTAAAATGGCTAAGTATAAACAATAATATATATTAATATGTAACAAACATAATTATTAAAAAAAAACTTTTCTGTTGTTATATAAATTATATATATAGATGTTTTTCTAATTTTTCAATATTTGCAAGAGAATTAGTACTAAAGATACCAAATTCAGTTTTTATTGACCACATTAAAGAATTATATTTAGATAGAAAAAATAAACTTAATTTCTTAGAAAAGCATATTAAGTATAATTTAATAAAAGTATAATTCTGAAACTGCTATATTATAGAAGTGCTGTTAAAGAAAAATGCACATTTGACTTTGAATTATATTTTGTATCAGACATAATTTATCTAATTTATTAGGATTGTTCCCAATACAAAATATAATTAAAAATCTGTAATTTCTTATCTTCTAATAGCACTCATTTTTTGTAATTTGCAATTTGTATAAAATGCAATGTTATATTTTTTAATAGATTGGAGGCAAGTATTATAGGTATTGTACTCACTCAACTCTTCTTTGTAGATCTTTTGACCAAAATTCACAGAAAGCAAAAACATAAAATAACATTGAAACACACAAGCAAACAGCATTTATAGCACTAAAAAAAAGATAAAAAATTATAGAAATACAGTTAACCAAGTAAAAAAAAAAGAAATAAACCAGAGCAGCAGCAAGCAATGACAAGAAAACAAATTTTCGATGAAGTTTAATAAACAGAATCAATATATAGAAATAGAACAGAGCAAGTTAAATAAATCCATACAAAGCTTTTAAAGAAAAAGTTTTAGCATAAAGAAATACAAGCTTTTTATAAATATGCTAATATAAATATAGCTTTTTTTAACAAATTTTAATTAGTTTTAACTTGGCTTGAAAGTTTTGTAAAAATTCTTTATTGTTTTTTAGAAAAGTAGAAAATTATCTTAAACTCTGAAAACAAACAGTCAGAACATATGGTTAGCTGACAACACAAAACAACAACAAATACAACATATTACACTTATGATAATATTATTCTAATTAGAAAATAGTAGATAAAAATCTTTATGTGTACTGCTAAGCAGATGAACAAACAACAAACTAATATAGAAATGAAAATACAGTGCAAACTAGGTCTTTTAGATGACACAAAATTAATTCAACATATAAGAGATTTTGGCAATAAAAATAGAAGATATATAGATAGCAAAATATTTAATAAAATTTTATCAAAGCAAATAGATAATTCAAGCAATTTAGAGTATATAGTGAAAGATCTTACAATTTATAATTCAAAAAACATTACAATAGATGATATACTTTTTTATGAACAAAACTCAAAGCACTCAAAAGAGCAGAAACCTTTTCAGTATCAAGAAGTATAATAGAAGAATGGGCAGGTAAGCTTTTAGCAGTAAATTAAAATCTGAAATCATTTAACTATCTGTTAAACATAAAGAAAGAAGAAATACTAAAGAAGGAAGCAAAAATAGAAAGAATAGAAAGAGGTAAAAACACTAAAAATATGAATATAATTTATATTAAAAAAAAGAGACAACAGTATAAAATGAATAGTAATGAAGAAGCCAATATAAACCTAAATGTAATTATCAGACAAATGCAAAATCTTAGCATATCAACATTATCCTATCAAGAACTAGCAAAATATCTAAATGAAAAGATAAAAAAGTTAGTAATAACAGCAGATATAAACAAAAATAACACAAAAGAGAAGAAAGCTAAAAAGAGCCAAGAGAGTATATCAGATATTTTATAACAAACTGAAAGAAAACAAATAGAAGATTAAGATCAAAAGAGTATAGAGTCAATAACAGAAAAAAATAATAAAATACTAATACTTTTAGACATAATAGAATATAGTTAATAGTCTTCAACAAATCATATATGTGACAAAAGCAGATTATTCAAAGTGAACATGCCAATATATACAATACCAAGTGCAAATAAAGAAGAAAAATTAAAATATACACAATAGATCTTATATGACAATCATTATATTAAAACAATTAAAGAAATTTTTAAAAATAAAAACAGCTAAATTAAAGTAGATTTCGACTGCAAATTCAGTAAAGATACAGTGATGGATAGGATCAAAGAAAAAGAAGAAAATTGGCTAAAACTTATTCCAAAAGAAACAAAAAGCCAAGAAAAAAACTGAGCTATCAAACAGTAAACAATAGTGAAAGAGACAAAAAAAAACCAAAGAATACAAGAAATTCAGTGAAAAAAGAGATGATAGAAATATGTATTCAGCAAAAGAAAATTCAGAGTTATACATATATCTAACAATATAGAATCTATTGGCAAACATCAATGTAAAAGAAATAGAATACATGTATAGAAATTTTAAAGAAACTTAAATAAAATGCATTAAAAGATCCAAATATAAAGCCTTAGCTGTAGTTAAAGCAAAAAATATAAAAGAAGAAAACATACTATGGTTTTACCAATCAGTGTACACAAGTTGGCAAGAGTAACTATAGGTAAAGAAGACTTTATCTAATAAAATTCATAAAACCAATTTACAGCAAAAATATTAGAACTTTCAAGTAACATATCAGAAGTATTACTATTATGATGCTTAAAAAAAAAAGTAGCAAAATTAGTATATATTCCATTCAACAGAAATGAAAATCAGAGAAGATTAGCAACAATAATATTTGCAACAGAGGAAGAAATGAGTGCAGCACAAACAAAGCCAATAAGATTCAACAATCACCTATTATTTTGATTGAACTATGTTAAAAGAAAAAGAAGAAGTGAAAGAAAAAGTGATACTGCAAGTTACAAGAGAACAAATTATAATAGTAAGAGCTCTAATAAAGAAATATATAAAAACAATTGAAGAAAAAAAAGTAAACAAAGAAACAACAAAAACAGAAGTGATGACAGAAGCAGAGAACATTACAAAAAAAACGTAATAATCAAAAATCAGAAGCAGAAAAAGATAAAGAAAGAAAAGACAACCCAATCCCAGTTACAAGAAGAAACCTCACACATTGAAAGTATCTTAGAACAAATATTAGAAAGATTAAAAAACTAGAAGAAAATAGAAAAAAGAATAAGATAAATCAATCTAAACACTCCTAAGTATACTACAGTTAAATTAATAAATATAGACAAGGAAATAGAGATATTTCTGTGAAATAAAAGAAAGGTTTTTGAAGAAGAAAGAGAAATTAGATCTTCTTGTTAAGAAGAAAAAAAATACAGAGTAGAAAAAAAAAAGTTAAAAGTACAAGAACAAGATAAAGAACACTAAAAGAAAAAAGAAAAAAAAGAAAAAAAAAGATAAAGCTAGCATGTCACAATATCAATAAACTTAAGATCAAAGGTTGAAAATTGGAAAATCTGCTCAGCTAGACAGAAAAAAAGGAAATTGCAATATTAGAAATTGTAGAAACAAACATTACTAAAAGAGAAGAAAGGTTTCTAACACATGCAGCAAGTAAGAACTATATAGGGTATTAGACAAACACAGGTTGAATGAATAAATAAAGGGTGAATAATAGGTAAATAACAAAAAAAAATTCTGCCATTATTCTACCCTATATCTGCCAAATAATGGCAGCATAACAGCAGCATAATAGCAGAATAATAGTAAAATAACAG
>CAJVQA010004329.1:0-17800 GCA_910591915.1 Cetraspora pellucida | reverse complement strand
ATTTCTATCATTTCTAGTAGATCTATCATTTCTATTAGATCTATCATTTTTACTAGATCTATTAGTTCTATCATATCTATTATTTCTACTATATCTATTATATATATTATATATATTATATCTATTAGTTCTTATATATTTTAACATTACTATAAATAGTATTTATTAGCAATAGAGTAATATTTATTGTAATAATTTATACATATAAAATATCTATAAAAGTACTAGTTTCTGACCCTTCAAGAAAATTAAGTGTCTCTATACTTCATATAAGTGTTTCTATATACTTCAATAGGAAATGTTTCTATACATTTCAATAGGAAATGTCTTCATACATTTCATAGTTAATAAACTGAATGCAATATTTAGTATCTTCATATACTATCTATTGTTGCCTCTGTTTTAAAATCCCAAATTACTCTGTATTTTGTTAAGTCTTATGTAGACTTTTGTATAGAACCTGTCAAGTTATAGTCATTATACTATAGTTGAGCAGCTTCTGTTATCACTGTAATTAAAGAAAAAACTACAGGTTAACAATATATATACAATATATATTACTATTATAAGACAAAACAGGTTAAGATTATCTTACTACTATTTATATCTAAGTACCATCTTATTAGATGTTACTAAGTATTCATAGTCCTTTGAATTTATTCTCAATATAAACTTACTAAGTATAGTACCAAGATTACTTCTTAGATTTTATTCATTTTAGTATATTCTGTATCTACTAAACCAGTTTGGTACCAAAGGTGTTCGAATTTCAGTAAGTTATTTCTTTGCTATAGTTTTTTTTTATATTTACTATATTACTTGCTAGTGTATCTTCTCTTTATTTCTAATATGTTCACCACTTCTCTTACATTGAGCGTCAGCTCTTCATATCAGAAAACTTCTTTTTAAAAACTTTAATTTATAAGAAAATACAGATTTTAAAAGATTATATTATAAAATTTTATTAATATAATAGTATTTCTTTTTTAAGTAAAAATGACTCTAAGTTAATTTTAAAACACTTAAATTTAAAAATTTTATTTTGAAAAATTATCAATTTGGTTTTTTTTTTAGCATCTAACTTATAAATATTATAATTAAAATTAATACTTGTAATTAAGATTAATTATTAAATTGCTAGTTATATAAAATAAATTACATATAAGAATAAAAACTCAGACTAATTTATTTATAACTTAAACCTACTAAAATGATTAAAACTTATCTAAATTTAAATATTTAGCATATGATTTAATAATATATTATATTTGAATTATAAAATATACTAAATTTTAATTTTGTAAATTGCTTGATTGATAGAAGACTATATGTTTAAATAGATTAGGATGTTCATAATAACATAAGTAGATATAATTTATTTAAGAATATGTATATTTAGTAATCAAATTAAATAATGTTATAAATTAGTTAATAGATTAAAATTGAAATCTATTTTGTTATTTTTTTTAATTAGAAAATGAATGTAATATATTTTTTATAATTATTTATATAATTATTTATTAATGTTAAAAAGAATATTGATAATAACTTAAAAAGTAATTTTATATAGAATGTTAAAGTTTTGAATTGTTAATATAAAAGACTTTGAAATAAATTTTTTAAAAGTAAGTATTAGAGTATAGGTTACAGATAATAAATTTACTTTTAAATATAATTAGTTTATTAAGAATACCTTTATATTAAGCAAAAATCAGTCTCTTGGCCTCTGATTCTAAAGTTTTTAGTCTAATTCAAAAATAGCCTGAAATACATAATTCTAATTAGTTAATTTTGAATATATAATGGTTGAATTTTTTTTGTATTTCTTTATTATGAAAGTATTTATAATTCTTTAATAATCAACTATATTTTACTTTTTGCTTTATTAAGCATTTGCTTATTTATTTTCAATTTTTTAATAACTTTTTTTTAATTTTTTAATTTTTTTTATAAATTTTAACAAAGTTTATAAGTTTCTATTTATTAAGCTTATATTTAATAAAATTATAACTAATGAGATAATACTTATTAAATCTGTATTCAATAAAACTGTTCTTAAAAAGTTATATTTAACAAATCTATATTTAAAAAAACTACATCTAAAGAAACTGTATCTGAAAAAATTGCAACCAAAAAATTTGTCTATTATTCTATATTTGATTAATCTATATTTAAAAAATATGATAATAGTTAAGAATCATAACAAGAACTTGTTAGCATATTTATAAATCATACTCAAACTTGTAGTAAAAATCAATTTTTATTATATATACTTGAAGAATAAAAAGATTATTGTAAATTTATCTTGCCTTTTACTATATATATAATTAAATAAAAAAAAAGATATCTTCTAAGAATATTAATTTTATAAAACTTTATAAAATTTATAGAAACAAAAATAGAGCTTGGTCTGAGTATTATGCTTACTCATATATTAGAACAAAGCAAATAAGTACTAATTGTATAGAAGGTGATATTTCTTAAAAAAGACAATGTACTTAAAAAAATCAAAAAAATTAAATATAAATATATATTGTAAATTAATTACTAGTTAGCAATTTGTTTTAAGATTGTTGTAACTCAAGATTGGTATAAGCATAATAGTCATATATTAAGTAATTATGCTGATATTTAGTATTTAAAAAAATTATAAAAAGTAATTGATCAAATAAGGCAATTCATTTGTCAAAAATTATTTTTTTATTACTTTATTAATTAATAAAAGCCTTTAAGAAAACAATTAAAAATATATATATATATTTATTTATTGTTTATATAATTTTGAATTATATTGTATAACTAAATATTTTTTTATAGATATTTTACTTCAAATAATATTGTACTAAATAGAAACCAAATATTTATCTATTGTTAGAGGGGTTTTAGGTTTGTGGAATACAGAATCAAGAAAAATGTGATGAAATAGCACTTAAAAATACCAAATATTACAAATGTTGCACTATGAAAGAAGCAGAATGATTTGGCAAGGCTAAGACATGAGTGCAAGGTCTTGGTTTATTAATGAGATAGGTTTTATTATTAGTACAGCTATTACTAACAATATCTATTCAAATGTTTTCTTCTTCTAACTCTAAGAAAAAAAAGCACTTATATACAAGAATGGCACTTTACAAAAAGAGACAACACAGGAGCCCAAGATCAAACATTTTTTACTGAACTTAATGGTTTCAGATTCATCATTATGATCAGAATCTTGAATGGCCTCATGCAGCACAAACAACTAGCCCAATCAGGCAGATCTTCTCCAACAAATAGCTATAGTTTCTGATTCTGCATCATTATGGCATTATTTCAGATAGGCAGCTTGGCTTCCAAGTTTCTTAAGATACAATTAATGTACAATTGTTTTCTTGTTTTAGGGTGTTCTTACTATAAGAGAGCATGGATCAGGGTAGCACTAGGTTAGAGCAATTCTGGTATTCATTTTGCCTTTAATGCTATAAAGATATTTATAATATAATTTATAAGAAGTTTTATTTAAAATAATTTAGATAATATCTTTTAAACTGTAGACTATTTTTAGAAAATTTGTTTAAAAAATTAACAAATAATCTATATTACTTAAATTTTAAAATATTTAAATAAAATTTTTTTGATAATATTTAAAAATAAGAATTATAAAATAATAATATTTAATTTAATATTATAAGAAAAAAGTTTAAGTTACTTATAAGCTACAAATAGACAAATTTAAAAAAAAATTTTAATTAAAAAAAATATTTACTAATTCTTAATGAACTCTTTAAATAGTAGTAAAAATACTACATAATTATCACCAAGAAACTGTTCAATATAAATTAAATGTTAAATGAATAGGTTTATACTGAAAAAACTACCAAAAAATTTAAAATTAATTCAAATAGTATTGATAATACCTAAATTTTTTGATTAGAAAAATCTACATATATTGTTAAATTAGCTTAAGTTAAAGATAATTATCTAGTTGAATATACTAATAAAAATGTTTTTAATTTGATTTACAATTGTAAAACTTATATAAAAAGCAATATATCATACAAGTACATGTTTAATGTTTTAAGAAAATATAAAATCCAAATACCTGAACATACTACCTATTTACCTTTGAATGAACATAATAATAATAGCATTAAAGTTGCTAATAATGTTGCTACTGATGATATCACTAATATCCAAAAAGAAAAAGAAAGGTCTGATGAGTTGAATGGTAGTATTGATCAATAGATAAATGATTAATAATGCTTCATTAGGAAATGGATTTAAATAAAGTTACATTAAACAAAAAAAAATGTAATTTGCAAGTTTAAAAATTATGCAATATTTTCTTACATGCACAGCAAAATTCTTCACCACACATGTAATTTAATTGTACAAATGATTAATAATACTTCATTAGGAAAATTGATTTAAATAAAGTTGCATTAAACAAAAAAGAAAATGTAATTTGCAGCCTTAAGTAATTATATAATATTTTCTTACATGCATGGCATTTAATTTAATTGTGCAAAATAAAAAAATTTTTTACAGTATAAAAATTATAGTATTATCAAATATAAAATAATCTATCGTAAAAATGCTTGACATTAATTTAAAATTAACCAATCAGAATTTTGGATCCTGGTCAAGGAATCAGACCGGGGACCCCGGAACCGGAGGCCGGAGGGCCGATTTTCGCTTAATCTGACATAATTTCTTAGATAACTAAATTAGTTTGTGTAACATCTTAATAATTATTGTGGGAGTTTCCGTTTCACAACATATTTATATTAGATTACATATACCGGAGGCAAAATTCAAATTTTACCGTTATACTAAATTTATAGTTCTTTCAAAGTAATAAAGTTACTAAGAAAAATTCCTTATTAAAATATCTAAACAAATATCTTATTTAAATATTTGATAGATTTTAAACTAACTATAGCTTTCAAAATGATGATGTTACCGAACGAATGCCTTTTTGAAATATTCAAAAATTTTAAAACTAATTATTATTCTAAAACCTTATTTTCGTGCCTTCTTGTAAACCGTCGATGGTGTAGAATTATTATACCAATATTATGGAGCGATCCTACAAATTATTGCAGTGATAAAAGACTTATAGGAATATATCTTTCAGCATTAAATACTGAAGAGAAAGCTTCATTAATCCCCTTTAAAATTATTCTTCCAAATTATCAAAGGACATTATTTGAGTACGTGAGTTATACAACATCGGTTGGTCCTTATTTTTATCGTGGAGTTAGAAATTGGCTTAAAAATGAAGGATATAATGTTCAAACATATGATAATTATGATGATAATTTTACAAATGCTATTAAATGCTCTTTAATTACAATGTTTCTGCGGGCAAGTAAAAATCTTAAACATTTAAAATTTAATAATGTTGGTAATAACGCAACGTTAGCAGATGTACTTTATAAAAGTACCACATTATATTCTTTGAATCTCCAACGTAATAATCTTGGATCAGAAGAAGGAAAAGTATTAGCAAATGCAATTTGCAAGACCACTACATTAACTTCTTTGGATCTTCGAGGTAATAATCTTGGATTAAAAGGAGGGAAAACATTAGCTGATGCACTTTGCAAGAATGCCACGCTTACTTCTTTGAATATTAATTATAATGAACTCGGTCCAGAAGGAGGAAAAGCATTTGCGGATGCACTTTGCAAGAACACTACGTTAACTTCTTTGAATCTTCGAGATAATAATCTTGGATCAGAAGGAGGAAAAGCATTTGCTAATGCACTTTACAAGAATACCACGCTTACTACTTTGAGTATTCATCATAATCAACTCGGTCCAGAAGGAGGAAAAGCATTTGCGAATGCACTTTGTAAGAATACTACGTTGGTTTCTTTGAATATTAGCGGTAATAACCTTAGCTTAGAAGGAGGAAAAGCATTAGCAGATGCACTTTGCAAGAATACAACGCTGACTTCTTTGAATATTAATTATAATCAACTCGGTCCAGAAGGAGGAAAAGCATTTGCTGATGCACTTTACAAGAATACCACGCTTACTACTTTGAGTATTCATTATAATAAACTCGGTTCAGAAGGAGGAAAAGCATTTGCGAATGCACTTTGTAAGAACACTACGTTGGTTTCTTTGAATATTAGTGGTAATAACCTTAGCTTAGAAGGAGGAAAAGCATTAGCAGATGCACTTTGCAAGAATACAACGCTGACTTCTTTGAATATTAATTCTAATCAACTTGGTCCAGAAGGAGGAAAAGCATTTGAAGATGCACTTTGCAAGAACACTACACAGATTTCTTTGAATCTTTCCGATAATAATATTGGATTTGACGAAGGAAAAACATTGGCAAATACACTTTGCAAGAACACTACTCTGAGAAAATTGATTATTGAAAATAATAATCTTGGATCTGAAGGAGGAAAAGTATTTGCAGATGTACTTTGCAAGAACACTATACTGAAAGAATTGCATATTCATTATAACAAAATAGGATTTAAAATAAAATCAAGCAATCCTAATGTTATTATATATCAATAAAGCAAAAAATTCAATAAAGTAATAAATAAATAATTTTATGTATTTAGATTAATTGTCCTATTTGTAAATAGGGAGTAAAGTGAAAGAGATTTGTTGAGTGAGTGAGTGTGTGTGAAGCCGATTATGACAATATCTTATTGAGCCATTATGAATATCTTATTAATAATAATTGAAAGAAATTAATAATTTCAAGTTGTCGAAATAAACGAAAGAGAACTTCAGATCAAGTGTGAATCAAAAACAAGCACCAAAAATAAATGCGTTATTTAGTTTCAAAGATATCAGTAAATTTGTAATTCTTTGGCATTCTTAGAAGAAGCTAATGGATAATATGAAAGTGGAATGGGTAGGGTGAATTAGAATTAAAAATGTTAAATATTAATAAATTTATTCAATTTCACGTTCATCACTAAGAATAATTAATTAAAAAAAATTTTAAAAAAACTTTTATTGAAAGAAGAATTAAGATTTGATCACAAAGCTTAATGTTTCCTAGTAATACAGATGATGTAAAAAATTTAATATAATTCACTGGTGAACAAGATTTACTCTACTTTCCTGACGAGTTTTGCAAATGTTGTCATAAAGGCAAAATTTCCTATACCTCCAGTGAGTATACCCTCTAATCTCACATGAGTAAGCGTTGAAGGACCATCATCGCTATATTCCAAATAATAAAGGTCTCCAATATTTCCATTGTCGTTTGCAGTATGTATAGCATACAAATCTTTAGTCTAAAGCGGAGAAGAATCACGTGAATATGAGCCAATCAAATTATAGAATTTTGATGATCGCCGGCGAAGCAAAACAGGAAATAAAAATGAAAACCCCCAAAAATACGAAAAACGGCAGTCTAAACCTGCCTCAGGTAGGTTAATTAAAAATGTTGGGAAGGCAATTTTGCTTATATTTAAGTATCTAAAAACCCAACCTAGCCCTAATATAAGAGTGGCCCTAACACTAAAGTTAATTCAATAAAATACGTATATTATAAAGAATCTACTCCGCTTTAGACGTCCCCAATATTTAAACGGTTCAATTTGAAATGATATTTGTCATCGAAAAATCTAAAATTTTGAAATACAAATAGATTTGTCAAACTCTCGTTTAATTTAAAATGTGCCACTTATTTGTTAACTTTGAAACCCACTATTATTAATTTAGCTCTTCTGACCGATGACAAATTGCAGTCGGTAATATGCCTGAAAGGCACTATCGTAATCGACAATCGAGGGTGCAATCACGAAGTTCCTTCGAACTTTAAATTTTTTCTACAACAAAAAAGAAAGAAATTATTAATACATAACAAAATACTGAATAAGACAAACTTTTAAAGTCCTAATTGTCGTATCAACAATTATTACAGTACACGAATCGTAAAACATGAATTAAGTTAATTTTGAATGATATTAATACAGTTCAAATGTAAGTAATAGAAAAAAGCTTCTAAAGCATGAAAACATCTAATTAACCATGTTCTAAACTTTTGCGAAACAAGATAAGTGAAAGTACTCAAAGACTTTAAAAGAAATCTTTATTTAATTTGAATCAACTTTAACATTTTCAAATATATATATTTTAGATGGAATCAGAATTTAAACGGATTTGGTATTTCCTTAGGGTTGTTATGGGCTTTCATATGATAAAATCAGCCCCAAAATGCTGTACTGGTTATACATAAAATTTTGAATTCACTTAAATTCTGTTTCCACTTACAACATAATATAACGGTAAATAAATAATGATAAAGCTACGAATGGGAAAGGAATCAATAAACAATTTATATTGTATACATAATAAGGATCCGAGGTTAGAAAATTATCGCCCGCATCCTCGATTATTAATGACGCTGGTTTTTTTGTATACACATATGTACGTTGTGATGGCTTTTACACGTTACAGATTAAATTACAAGAGATATGACTAATTAAAGTATTAAAAGGATTCTATGATTAGCGATGAGCATTTCATATACGTTTACGTGACTATTGCATTAGTTCCTATCATTTGAATACCAGAGAAACTTACTATTGTTTTCTGCATAGCAGACTTTTATTATGATTGGCAGATTTTTGCATATCATTTCGTGACATTTGCAAAACATGATTGGTTAATCGATATCAAAAATCGTTTAACGTTAAGATTTTTTATATAAAGCTAAATTATTTTTATATAAGACTAAATTTGTCTTAATAAAACAATACAATTAATAATCTAAGACCATAAGCCCAGCACAAGATCCCGTAAACCAAGAGTTTATTAAATACATACACGAATTTAAAAAAAAAAAAAATAGAAATAATAAAATAAAAGTTACAGAATTACAAAAACCAAATTGAAAACATTTAAATCAATCTTAATCGAAATACTAGTTTTATTGACACCAAACTATTTGACCCTAATAAACTTAATAACAATCAACGTGGCATCATATTCTAATCGCGAAATTTACAAGCTTATACTTTATTACTTCGTGTCGCTAGGCTTGTTACTAAATTATTTCACTACTTCGTGTTGCTAGGCTTATGACTAAATTATTTTGCTAAATCATTTTACTAAGGTACCGTCTGGGCTTATAACAAAATAAATTAGTGAAAATAAGTCAAATTACTAAACTTATTAGATTTGTATATTATATTTTTTATGTTCAGACATTGCCTCCGAATTACTTTGACAGTTTATTAAGTAAGACGTGAAGTTTCTAATTTTGTTTGTCTTACCTTCTCGAAATTCAATCTTGTGACGGAAAATCGTTACTTTTAATGATAAGGTGATCTACATAAATTAGCCAATCAGAATGAAAATCCGCTATGCTATTGTTTCGTCTCGAGCCAAATGCCGATCAAGGTCCCGAATCATTTATGGATGACTGGCCAGGTTACCCCGTCAGAACTTGCATGAATAAATATATCCATACTTATACTTAGAAATGATCTACTGAAGATAAACGGTTCTTACATACGTATTTAATAATGAAATGCGAAAACTGTCAACTTAATAAACTTTCAGAAGAATTTCCATTTGGTACAATTAGCCCCACATGTGAACATGTCACATCTTGGTGTTTAAAGGTATATCTTTAATAACATGTTTAAATATATTATTTATATTATTTAATTTGTCTTTTTTTTATTAGTGTCTTGTAAACCACCTAAAAGAAACGCATAATCATCATCAATGTCCTATATGCGAGACTGAACTGACCGAACAAGAATTTAATGAATATTGCTTGCTTTGGGACAATGCAAATTTTAAAATTGATTTTAAAAGTCCCTCACAAATACATACCAAAGTTTCTGAACAAAATAATATAAATTCCGGAAATAATCCTGGAATATTTTACGTTGTCCGATTAAATGGTGAAAAATTTGAATTAAGTCTCTCTGAAATTAATACTGTCAAAGAGCTAAAATATAGATTAATGAATTATACTAAGATAAATATTGATAAACAAATGTTAATTTATAAGAACTTTGAACTCGATGTGCGTAATTTATTTATTTATAACTTTTGTATTAAATACGTATTTTACTCATCATTTTTCTATACAGGATGAAACTGGTAATACACTCACAAGTTATGGAATCTGCGCAAATAGCCATATTCAACTTGTCGTCGTACTTTATTCTATCTCCAAAAAGGATGCTTTAAAAAATTTAGTATTCGATTTATATTGGGGCTTTCCCGCTTCAGGTGTAGACTTTCTTGATGGTTCCTGTTTAATTTATGAAGGTAATAAATTATGGAAAACATACGACTATAAACATAAGGTTTATTCCGATATATTATATATCTCGCATTCCGGTGATGACATAGATAGGAATAATGGTTTGTCCTAATATTATCCTCCATCGTTTATCACATTTTTATATGTATTTTGATAATTTTAAGTCATCTTCACAGCTACAGGACATCATAAAGTTCAAATAAAACTTGATCAACTTCCTCCTAGTGTTACGCAGCTTTATTTAATCTTAAGCTCATTTAAATCTCAGACAATTGAAAATTTTCGGAATCCTAGCTTTAAGTTATATGATGAAGAGAACCCGAATAAGCAGTTATGTGAATATAATATACATAAAGCTGGCAAATCACGAGCGGTTATAATGTGTCTTATTGATCGATCATATTATGGTGAGCTTCTAATGTTTTGATGCTAGGATTTTTTTATTTTAAGGTTGTATGTTTCATAGAACATCTCTTATTTGGTTGTAGGCGGCAAGTGGAAAGTAATTGAAGTAGGTAGATTGTCAGAAGGAAATGTCATGAACTATAGCCCAATAATGGAAAATATCAAAGACCTTATTGAAATTTAAGTCGAAAATGAGTTTTACTAGAGAAGGGCAAGTTCATTAAAATATTGCCCCCTAAAGTTTATTTTTCACCAAATCTGTTGATAGCAAGTAATAGATAAAATTACATTTACGGTACTCAACTAAGTCATTGAAGGGCAAATTCAGGGTATTTTATTTAGTTGGTTTACATTTATTTATTACTGACATTGATGATCAAATAAAAATAATCCATAAAAAGATAATAACTAAACCTGGTAATCATTACAATCCAAGTTAACTGGAGATCCAGTGGAATGTGCAAACAACCATTTTGCCAACTATTCACTACGAGATGTCTTCAAATACCCATAAATAGCAATACTGACTCTATGTCAGGCATCAATATCCTCATGGCCAATAGACACAAAAGTGTCTGGCATTATTAAAGGCATGGACATAATTAAAGGCACGAACATAAAGTGTCAGGCACAGATACAATTATTACTATCAAAGTTTTATGCCTGTTTCAAATTTTGGTGTTTGTGCCCATTCTCATGTCAAATTTTCTGCCCATGTCCATTTCTTAATACTCATGATCATGCCCATGCCTGTATTTTTGTTAGGCACAGACGCGAGTCTGGGTTGTAAACCCATAAGCGCTACCCATAATATGAAGTCATATTATAAATAAACTTTCCAAATAATGGCTTTTTTTTTATCAGTCTTGCATATGTCAACCAAAATGCTTGGCTTAAAGTTGGAATTATTCAGAAACTGTTATACAGAAATAAAATTTATATGAGACGATCGAATAAAACTAAATATTATTTTGGATAACAAAATTGTTTAGAAAATGAATATACATTCTCCTATCGTCACTGTCTAATATTTTTCATTGGTTAAAATTTAATTTGCAGCGCATTCTGATCTGTTATTTAAAGTGCCCATAGTTATATGTAATAACTGAAGCTGAAATTTTAATCTATTTCACTATGAAAATTTGAATTTTTTTTGGGTCGCTTGTATAGTCTTTTTAGGGTTAAATTAGGATTTAGGGTAAGCAATAGTAATAAAAGAGTATATATGAACTTTAGTAAGTATTATAAAGTTAAATAGGAATCCTACCAACAATTTCATTATAAGCTGTCACATTAAATATTGGATTTTTTATTTATCAATAGTAGAGATGTTAATAAGTCCTTTGGGATCGAGTCCTAACCGATCCTGACCGGGATGGATATACAGCACAAGCCTAATCTAAATTAATTACTAAAAAAAACAAAGTAGCATTTGAATAAATATTTATTTTTATTCAATATAATGCCCAATAAAATTTTGTAATGCTAACCGAATTTTTCGATATAGTATAATTAGTTTTAGTATAAAGTATAATTACTAAAATTATCAAGATAATTATATTTTATTTTGTAATATTATAAGCTAGAATAGTTTGTATTAACTGTTTAAATAACTAATTGGTAATTTCCTTTCTATCTGAAGAAAATTCTTATATATGTAAACAAATTATTTTTATAAACCTCTACTATAACTTTTTAAAATATGAAATGTCTTCCTTTATTAAACAACATATAATATATCATATCTTAGCTTACACAGTTTAAACAAATAAAAAATAGGTAGATAATAAATAATAAAATACCAATTTTCTATTATATACTTTATATTTTATTTATGTATTTGTTAAATAACTGTAATATAATGATAGCATATTAGCAGCATAACAGTAAAATATTAGAAGATAAGGCAATATCAGTAACATAATAATAACATATTAGCATAATAATAGTATTTTTTTTTTTGCTTTTACTAAGGCTGTTGTTATTAGTAGCTACTGCTTTTATTGTGTTTTTAATTATAGTTGTATAACTTGTGCAAGGTAAATGTGCAACCAGACATGCATGCAACTTTTGGTTATCTATTTAAGTAGTTTGCCTGCAGGTTCTACATTAATTTCATACCTGTAATTTGTTAGAAAATTACCTAATTAAACAGTTTAATTCTTATACTATATCTGACAAATAGTGCACAAGTTTCTGTATATTCATTAAGCTATTAAACATTTTAGAGTATATCATCTGACTGTAAGACACCAGAAGGTTTTTCTGTTAACTAGATTACTTACTTAATAGGATATTAATAGAGGTCAGCTTTGTAGTATTCATTCAGATTCTAGTATTAAGTTTATAGCATATCTCTAGTACTTATAATATATTTCTGTTTTTATTATCAGACTTCCAATCCAGAAAGTCTAATAAAACTATGACCTGTTCTTGGTATACCAAGTCTAGTTCAATATTCTTTTTCTTTAGTTCAAAATTTTTGATAACCTGGTTTATAATACCTCTCGATTCAGGTTTTTGGTCACTTATTTCTTCTATATTGATATCTATTTTCTAGGTTTAACCTTTATAGTAATACTGTTAAAGATTTATATTATTTCTTTACTTAGATCTTTCCAAATAAGTTTCAGTTTTCTCAACTCTATAGATTTATATAGTTATAAACATTTATTTTGGGTTTGCACTATCTAGTATCAATTTGCATTTTTCTATTGTTGGGTTCAGATAACTGCAATTCTATTACTTCACAATTCAAAATAACATATAACATAAGGTAGATAACTTTTTAAAAGAAGATATTAGATTTGGCTAATGGGTGGTTTAGGCTTTCAGTTACTTAGAATCAATAAATACAAGTAAGATAAATCATGTGAACAAGAACTTGCATGAACAATGATGTTTATAGAGGTTTGCAAAGTTTAAACAGGAATAGTGTTAGTATTTTATTATAAGCATTATAATGTATTAGGACTTGTATTTTAATAAAGTCAACAAAGCATACTGTTTCTAAGAGCCATTTTGACCTTTATTTATAATATAAAATTTGTTGCTTACAAATGTAACTTCATACTTATTATTTCTTAAAACTAATTAAAACTATTTATAATGATTTATTTAATATCCTTAAAGATGTGTAATTTGTCTTTACATTCTCTTCTTATTCCTTATCTACCTTTTGGATTTGAAATACCATTTACAATTCTAAAATAACTTATTACACTTATTGTATTTCATGCATTTTTCATGTAATTGGTCACAATATTCAGTATTACAATATCTGTTATTACACTATGTAACCAGATATATAAATGCCTCTTGACCTATTAGTCATGTTGATATAACCATAGTTATAAAGATTTTATTCAAACTGATTGACAAAATGCTGTTGTTATAAGACAAATGTATTTTTTCAAATTTTGTTTCTGGTAGGTTTTGAACTTACAAACTGCTGCTTAGAGAGTTAACAACTTATCAACTTTACTAAATGATTACATGTCTATAATAGTATGTTCAAATATTTACTTTTGGTTATATAAACTAAAAAAAATTAAAATATTTTAATATTTTATTATGTTAACTAATATATTATTTTTTTTTATTAACATATAAGCAGTCATGCTAGTACTTTATTAGGTTTTTGAAATTATATTTGTAAATATATTATTATTATATTATTAATATTAATTTATTTTTTAATATTTTATTATTATATTGTTAATATTGTAAACTTTTAGAAAATTGTAACTTAGTTGCTTTATAATTCGAAATATTATATAATTAACATTAAGTAACTTTATGAATTCTTAATACAAATTATAATAAAGATAAAGGCAAATCCTCATTTTAAAAAAAATAAAATAACATTTTATATTGCAATTTTTATATTTAATTCAATTATTATAAATTATATGCATTAAAAATTAGAGTATATAGATTTTTTTCATATAGTTTTATAAAGTATTTTAAAATTTTTATATGAAATTAATAAAACTTATTAAATTACAACTAATTTTTATTAAAATTTTATAAACCAATTTGTTTAATATTCTAATTTTTTTAAATTTTAACAAAATTTTCTTAATAATTGTTAACTAAATTTAATAGGTTTTATTTAATTCTATAAGAATATGAATTTTGATAAATTTAATTATGTAATTATTTGAAGAATCTTTTATAAATTCTTGAAATAGCAACATGGGTGTTATTTCTGAATTAAACTTTGGATCAAAATTCGAAATAACACCCATGCTCTATTTTGAGAATTTATGGTATCAGTCTTAAATAAGAAATTTTCAATTTACATGATTCTGATTGATGCATTTTTGTAGATTCCAAAAAGAAAAATTTTAATCATGATTGCTAACCATTTTTCATTGTTACTTGAATTGTGGTCACATCTACCTAAGTCATGAACTTGATCACCTTTAGACTGATTTCATAGTATTTATTGGTTCGGCCAGTCCGTCTTTCAGTCCTTAAATCGGTCCTAGGACTTAAAATTTTTTTTAACACTTAACATAAATGTTATTTATTAGTTGACAAAATTTTAAATACATATACTTAAATATAATTATTATATATTTTATATGCGAAGCTAATTTAATATTACGAATTAATATTAAAATTAAATAGATTTGAACTAGTGTGACCTGCTATGAAGAATGCTTGTTCCGAAGCTACACCGGTAGCTTGTATAGCCAAATAATCTCTTGTAGTCAAATTTAGAGTAGGGTATCTTGTTTGCGCTTGCCACCATACCAACGGTAATAGTAAATATTTTTCTAGCTCATTTAGTAGGCTACCTGATTGTAATTTATGTAGAATATAGGAAATGGGAAGAACTGAGAAATTTTTGTTATCGCTTATGATTGAAAGAGTTATAAAACTTCTATTATTGTTGATTTATTTTCTTTTATCAATTTTTATTAGTAGGTATAATTTATCATCAGGCTGTAACCAGGACCAGACGACTACGGACCAACCAGGGATTGAGAATCATTTCAGGCCTCAGTTTTTTACCGTCCGGTCCCAGTCTTTACGAGGACTGATCCATTCCTACATCCATCGTATAGCACTGCATAGAGTTGCCCCAAAATAATAATGCCCTCTTAGATTAAGACCCGGGTATTCTTCACTCATTTGACTTAATTCTTGAATAATATTCGGGGTATACGTAACTATATTTGATTAACTAATTTCACATGATATATCTCCAAAACATACTACCAGGTTTCATAATTTTAAAAAACGAAGTTCTTGAATAGAACCACAGGTACTATAAGCATTGTCATACTGTATACTCTAGAAATCGTAAATGTTTTTCCTTATACATACTTAATTTTGATAGCGAAACTAGGTAAGCCAGAAAAATCAATATATATATATATATAATGTGACTTTACATTGAAAACCATTAATCTTCTGTCGGAAACATTACTCCGAATTTCATTATTGGCATACCATAAGTGAATATTTGTCATTTGTATTAATTAATCAAAACAATAAAATTGAATAGTCCTTATAAATAAATAAACCAAGTACATATGTACGTAGCATAACCTTAATTTGATACAAGGTCAAAAACTTTCTTTACTTTTAATAATTATGAAATGTGAAAAGTGCCAAACTGATAAACTTTCAGAAGAATTTCCGTTTGGAACAATCAGTTACACATGTGAACATGTCACATCTTGGTGTTTAAAGGTATGTACGGATGTACGTACTGTACGTTACCTTTAACGACATGTATAAATACATTATTTATAATACTTAAGTTATCTATAATCAGTGCCTTGTAAATTATCTGAAAGAAAAACAACATCATCGGTGTCCTATATGCAAAGCTGAATTAACGGATCAAGAATTTAAAGAATATTGTTTACTTTGGGACAATGCAGCCTTTAAAATTGATTTTGAAAGTCACTTACAAGCACATACCGAATTTTCTGGACGAAATAATACAAATTCCGGAAATAATTCCAAAAATAATTCTTATCTATTTTACGTTGTCCGATTAAATGGTGAAAAGATCGAATTTAGACACTCAGAAATTAATACAGTCAAAAAGTTAAAATATAGAATAAGGAGTTATACTAAAATAGATATTGATAAGCTAATGTTAATTTATAAAAATTTTGAACTCGATGTGCGTTGCGTGATTTATTTATTCTTTTATAATCATTATCTTAATTATTTTATTTTATCCGTTATTTTTCTATACAGGAAGAAACTAATAATTCACTCACAAGTTATGGAATTTGCGCAAATAGCCATATTCAGCTTATCATCGTACTTTATTCTATCTCGAAAAAGAATTCTTTAAAAAATTTTAGTATTCGATTTATATTGGGGCTACCCCGTCATGGAAACAGCTTATTTCGATGGCTCCTGTTTGATATATGAAGGCGACAAATTATGGAAAAAATACGACGTTGTAAATAAGGTTTATTCTGATGTGTCATATATCAGGCATTCCGGAGATGTCCTAGACAAGAATAAGGGTTTGTACTAATATTATGCTTCATTAATAAATTAAATGTTTATTATGTGTATTTGATAATTTTAAATAATCTTCACAGCTATAGGACATCAGAAAATTCAAGTGAATCTCAATAAACTTCCTTCTAGTATTACGCAGCTTTATCTAATAGTAAGCTCATATGGTTCTCCAACAATTAAACATTTCCAGAATCCATGTTTTAAATTATATGATGAAGCGAGACCAGATGTGCAGCTATGTAATTACAATATACATAAGGCTGACAAGTCACGAGCTGTTATAGTATGTCTTATTGATCGATCATATTATGGTGAGCTTTTAATGTTTTGATATTGGGATTTTTTCATTTTAAGATTTTATTTTTTATAGAATGTCTATTTTTGATTATAGGTGGCAAGTGGAAAGTAATTGAAGTTGGTAGATTGTCAGAAGGAAATATCCTGCACTATGACCCAATAATGGAAAATATCAAAGATCTTATTGGCATTGAAGCTAAAAATAGGGTTGACTAGAAAAAGTATCTACTACTAGTGGTAAATGATATAAATGGCAGATGGTATATCAGTTTAGTTAATGATATGGCTTGCAATGTATAAATTATGACGCTAAAAAAATAGGCATAAAAATTAGTCAATTAGGAATGAAAA
>CAJVQA010004328.1:0-17801 GCA_910591915.1 Cetraspora pellucida | reverse complement strand
ATTAGAAAAAATATAAAATATAATATAGAGCTAAAAATAAATATATACTAATATAAAAAAAAAAGTAAATTCTATTATAATACTATACTTATATAGATGTTTTATGACCTGTCAGTCATAATAGTACAACTGCTATTACAGATATCCTAATCCAATTATTAGTAACAATTATTATAATACAAATATTATATAAATAATTATTCAAATTTTTATTATTTATAGAATTTAAATACTCAATTTATTACTTAAAAGGTTGACAACCTAATTATTTCACTAGATTATCATATTTTTTTATTAGCTTTTTGTATTATTATTATATATATACATGTTAAACAAATTTTAAATTTTTAAAAAATAATTATTAATTATAAAAAATTAAACTAAATAAATAATTTTAAAATTTTATCACTTTATTCTCATATACTCTTTCTGATGATCATCTGAACCAAACCTTCCAAAATGCTGAACTATGGAAAAATAATATAGTTAATATATTAAACTTTATGAAAACTTCTCTAAAGCACTGAGCATGCATAGTAGGCATTGAAATAAAGTTAAAAAGAAAGCTATCACTTTGTGATGACAGTTTAAAGAAGCTCTGGAACCATAGAAGAAGTAGTTGGTGAAAGCCAAAAGTCTCTCATAAAGTAAACAACAGTATTGGATATATTAGTTCTATACAACTGTAAAACCTACAAGAAACTTCCAGAAGAGTTAAACATTCATAAAAGCTATAGTTTGGTTCATCTCATGCCTTCATTTTTTTCAAAAAAAATTTTGTAAAAGTGGGTAATTCAGTTTATCCTCTTTAAAAGATTGATATGTAAAATACCAAAACAGTCAGCAGTATTTACTTTCTAATCAGGATTGTGTAAACAATACAGCAATACAAACATGACTCATACACATGCTTCAAACTGCTAAAACACTGTAAAATACTGTTTCCAGACTAACTAGTACTTATGCTGACTCTCTACATTTAAGTTGAAGTTTTATCTTACATAGTTTTTGTTAAATATTCTAGTAGATAGAAAAATAGCAGAATTATTTCTATTTAGTATAGTTTATAATTTTTAAAAGCCTAACATAGACTTATAATTATGACTATCCAATAGTCGTATAGTGAGAGTCACACATATCTTTTCTTTTGTTTCTCACTTCTTCCCTTTCTTTTTTTTATTTCTTGCATTTGTATCTTTTATCATCTACCTCTATACCTCTGTGTCTTTTTATATATATAAGTTTTTTTTGTTTTTGTTTACTTCTCTAAGAGAAGATATTATCAAATTGGCAATATCCTATTGTAGAGTGGTGATCAGATGCAGTCTCTGATGTACTCTAATTTCTCTTGAAATTAGACAGTCAGTGCAGGCAGATTACTCATAAGAACTTATAGAAGCATCTGTAGAATGTTGGGCCAGAATTTATGAACTAATTTGTATATATGTAATACAAAAATATATAATAAAGATGATCAGCAAGACTGCTCAAGTGAAGGAAAAAAAAAATTTTTTTAAATTTTATAAATATATTTTTTATAATTATAAGAATATATTTGATTTATTTAAACAATAATTATTAATAAAATTTTAAATTATAAATTTGATTAGATTTTTTAGATTTATTTATTTTAAATAAACTTAAAGTAAATAAATTTAAAAAGTTTAACCAAATTCAAAACTCAAAAATTTTATTAATAATTATTGACTTAATCATATTTGTTTTTTGCAAATTTTTTTATAAATATATTGTCAATTATATACTAATATACTATTAGCTTGATATTACAAAAAAGAATAAAATTATATTTTATTATATATAAGTATAGTATTAATTATCTACATTAGCAGAATAAATATGTAAAATATTATAACAGATTTTGCATATCAAAAATCTTTTAAAATAACTGATTTTTTTTTTTTTTTTTTTTTTTTTTTTTTTTATAATGCCAATCATAATACTTTATTTAATTGATACCAGATTAATACATTAGAGTTATTATATTCTATTTGTGCTACTATATTACTATATAGACACCCAACATGACATTATATTTACACTTCCCTAAATTAAGACTAGTACTATAGTGTTTCAACTATTATTACTAATTAAGGTAAGTTGTAGCCACCTTGTAATACTATATTTCCTAATTCTATCTAACTATAGTCACTCTATCTACTTTTTGCAGTAACCCATCCCTTCTCCCAAATTGGTTGACTTTAGTAGTTTTTTGCTCTTCTTGCTACCAATTTGGTGTACACAGCCCTTCATATATTGGTACCAATCAGCATGGCTGGATTTATCGAGATTCTGAATTATCATCTGCAGCTACCACATACTCTTTTTTGTGTACTTCCATAGTTGTAGTACTATTGTACTTCCAATTTGGTATTGCAAGAGGGCCTGAAACCTTGACTTATTATGTACGAGTATAGTAACTATTAACGATGTTGTGATGTATGACTATTGTTTTGCTTGTTAAGAGTTTATAGTATCTGCTTAAGATGTTCCAATTTTGGTTAGACCAATCCTTTGTCACAGATCTTCTTTGCATATACTGCTTTGCTCACTACTTCAGTTTTAATTACATTAGTATTACCCTTTCAATCAAGTCTCTGCAAGTTGGGTACAGAGATGTTAGTGCTGCCTTATCTCGATAGGACTTATCTATGCAACACTTTTAGTAGTAGAACCTTCTGTAATGCTACTGTTACACATAGTGCCTTCTCTCTGCAGAGTCGATCTTCTTCTGAGAATTCCTAATCTATCCTTATACTTTATCTTGGAATTTACTACAGGACTTCACATCTAATTTGGCTCCTATATTAGGTTACAAAGTTAAAATTCTTGAATTTTGCCTCCAGCCTGACTTGAACTATTGACCTTATCAGTAGAGAGTTGGCAGCTTAACAATTAAGTTATAGAGCCCAATCCCAAAAAACTGTGATTAATATAAAATTATTTTGAAATAAAATAATTTTACAATATTATAAAAAAAACAAAATAATTTCAAAAGAATTATAGTTATTTTATAAAAAATTTAAAAATTAATAAAACTAAAAACTTCAAAAAAATTTCAAAATATTTTAAAACTTATAAAATAATTTTTATTAATAAATTTATTTTATTTAAAAATTTTTTTTTTTAATCTTAAACAGTTATGCTAGTACTTTATTAAGATTCTTAAAACTATATACATTTATAATTATATAGAATTTCCTAATACTCAAGTCTAGTATTACTCAGCCACTCTATTGGTATCTAAGTGCAACCTGCTACACTATCTTGGTTAGAGATAGACTGCTCATCTAACTACTTAAAGCCATATCAAAAAGGTTTCTTCTTTCTGTAACAAGCATATCAATTGTCTTTCAGACTTCTTTCTTTATTTAATTCATTTTTTCTACTTTTTTTTCCTTTTCTTCTTCTTTCATCACCTTATTCTTCTTTGCTCTTTTTTCTAGACTTCTTTTAATTTAAGCACCTTTTTTCATTTTGCTTGTTATATTTACTTTCTTTTCTCATTCTTGTACTTTTCTATATCGAACTCTCTATACTTGGTTATAGAATGTATTCCACACTGTTCTTGTTACTATATCTATGCATTTCTGTGTTGCCTACTTATTTAGAATCTGACCAATCCTCTTTTTAATCTCATTTGTTGTTAACTTTTTATTAAAGCTGTTCTATTAGTAATTTTTTCTGCTTTTGTTTTTTCAAATAATGCCTCATATAGTACTAGAGGTGAGATTTTAACTTTTTCATTTTCTTTAAGGTTATTCTATACTGCTGCTGTTGCTACTTTTTGGATCCTCTTCCACAAGCTTCTTTGTTCGATGCAGCTTGCTAAGTGTGCTTAAGTTTTCTTTTCATCTTTTTAACATACTTGGCAGTTAGTCATTATATATATTTCTAGTCTTCTTCTATTTAATTCTTCTAGTATTGGCAGGCTATTCATTATGCATTTAATCATTATTGCTCTCCTTGTACTAAGTTTTTTTGTTGTGCAGTATACACCTTTTGTTCTATTCATCTTTTTCTAAAAGCTTAACCAATTATATTGAGTATTTTTAGTTTCTGACTCTAGTGTTTGAATTGGGTTTGTTTCTCTCTAACTAGCTTTAATTCTGGCATTTGTAACTATTTTGCAAAGAAGTCTTGTTGGTATATCAACTTTTCTGTTTTCCTACTCTAAGTAGTACTCTATATTGTCACACTTGATCTTTTTTATAAATATTATCCTCTTACATATTGCTTCTTTTTTTGCAAGTATATTTGCTCTGTTATTTCACTTATCATTACTATGGTTTTTAATCTTAATTAACTCTATTTTATTGTTCTTGCTTTTGAGTAGGTCTATAATATTCATTATCTATATCATATTTTTCTTTTTTAAGACTTTGTCATCTTCTATTTTTTGAATTGCTCTATTAATATATATATGTCTTAGGGTTGCAAAACTGTTTGTATGCACTTCTATATACCTTCCTTCTGGTATAGTTAGAATTGCTAACCATATTGCTGCTAATTCTGCTATTGTTGCTGAAAGCCAACCTTTGAGTTCCAGTGATATTTCTTCTTCTGGCCAGTTTTCTCTGTTACTAATCTGTACCCAACTGATGTCTATCCTTCTTATATTATTTCTACCTTTTTCTTTATATAATGCTTTATTTGTATAAAAAGTGTATTTGTCTTTATTTCTTCTTTTGTTTTTTGTTAAGACTTCTATTACATAATCTGTGACTTTACTATCAAACTTTTGTTTCTTAATTAATTCTGTCTCTAATTTTTCTATTTGTTTTAGCTCGATCAAACTTTTTTTTTTTTTCTCTATTCTTTTATTGTTCTGTTTTTTAGTATTTGTTCTAGTGTTGCATTAATCTTATTACTGTTTTTCTTTACTAATGTTTCTGAAACTACCTTTATATTATTATTTTATTTTATTTATTTTTCACAATTATCTGTTATTTGTTCTGTTCTGTTTTTGTATCCTTTGCATTTACTTATTTCAGTGTATATATTGTCTTCTATTTTCTGTAATAACCAATGCTCAGCTAAGATCTTTTTTTTTTTCTTTATTGATATCTTATTAAGTTGCTAATAGTGCTTTGGTCTATATACAATTCACTCTTTCTTCTTTCTGTCTTCAGATATTTTTGTTTAGTTAATCATTAGTGCCTATGTGTTATAGTTTTTGGTCTTGTACTGGTCATGTATTTTTCTACTTGTTTGTATTATTAACATCTTTTTCTCTATTTTACTAAACTATTTGGCTTTTTTTCCTTTACATAACAGCCCTAAAAGACTTTTGAGCTGTTTTCACATAATTAGGTTTTTATCTTTTATGTCTAATAGTTATTTAAATATATTAAACCTTATTTGTTTATTGCACTACTACTTGTTGCCTATAATTTAGCTCTAATTAAGTCTCTTATACTCATTCTGTACCTATGTACTTTCTACAGATGATTTTCTGCTCTGATATTTATTCCTATCTTTTTTGCTTTAACTATTGTTCAATAAGCTAGGTTGTGCTTCTAATACTTTATTTCTTCTGATCTTTCTTCAGAGTCCCAAATGTCTTTTACTAAGCCTGCTTTCTAATATTCTTGAGCTATTCTAAGCTTTGTTAGATTACCTAAGATGTTTTTTCTATTAAGTCTTGTCAATAAACTGCTTATTTGTTTTATTGCTATCTTTTGACTTAGTAATTTACAATTTTCCAAATTCTTGTACTCAATTATGCAATTATTTGTTGTTCTCATCATATTGCACTTATGTTGCCAAACATATTATCAGTTGGTAAATCTTGTCGATCATCTTTTTCAACATTTTTGTTAACTGCAAAAGGTATCTTAATTTTGAAATTATTACTGTTATTACAAAGTAGATTTTTAGTATAATATAATATATTATATTATTAGTAATTATTATATATTAATTATTGTATTTTATATTATATTTATTATTAGTTATTAGTATAGTTATATTATAGTATATAGTAGTTAGAAAATAGGATCTTAATTGGCTGTTAGAAGTGTGATACAGACATATGACATTGGATAACATCTATGATGTCATTATTGTCTTACAAAATCCCAAGTACTTCTATACAAGTTTCATATATCCTAGTACAATTTATTGTGCCAAATACCACAGTACAAGAATCCCAAGTATTCTCAACACAATTTCCAAGTATCCCAATACAATCCTCAGGTGTCCCTGCATAATTCCAAGTGTCCCTGCACAAACCCAAGTACCTTGACACATGCTTCAAGTGTTTCAAGTACAAATGACAAATACACATAAACATTGTCTCAACTATTTCTGTACAAATTTCACTTGCCTCTGCACAATCCTCACTACCTCAAGTACAGTATCAAGAGATGTTACTTAAACCCCCACTACCCCCACTAGGTAAAAAGATATATAAAAGGTACCTTTGTCCCTTTCCTGCCAATTCTAAGTTTCTATACTTCAATTCAGATATAATGACCTTTTAATTATAAACTGTGATATTTCTACTCTAGGATAATTCTTACAGGCAAGGTTGTCACTATGTGTGTTATTAATAAAAAGTTAATCTATATACTGTTATTATCTCGAACTGTTTACCTACTACTGTGTAGTAAAGTGAACTATTACACCTTCATCTCATATATATTTGCAATAGTCAATCACTGTACTAGGTAACCTTGTTACTTGATTATATTGTACCAAGAAGGCTACAACTCTGTAATACTGTATTGTTTAAGTAAGCAATCTGGCTCATTGTCATTTTTTTATATTTGAGATTTTTAACTGTTTGGCTAACTATTCCTTTTGCTTTTTTGCAAACTAGTGACTCTTTCATATTGCTATTTAATCAGATTCCTAATAATCTTACAATTTTGTTTTTTGGTTCTTCTGTTATTCTGCTTTGCTGAATGTGATTTTTCTGTTCTTCTTTCATAGTCTAGAATTCATTACTATGAGCTTTGACTTTGCTTCATTTATTTCAATATTATTTATATTAAAGAACTCTTCTGCAATTTCAAGAACTCTAAGCAATTGGCTTTTGCTATTTGTGATTCATGTAGTGTCATCTGCATAAGCAATTGCTATTTGTCTATGTTTTGTGATACAATTAATGTTTGTATTTTTTAGTGTTTCTTGCTCTACTACATAGTCTAGTGATTAGTCTTCTTAAATTTTTTTCAATAGTGGATTATAAAAAGCCATCAGACTAGTGAAGAAATCACCTCTACTTGGTCTATACCATTTCTTGCTATTATCTCTTCTGTTAGGTCATAAGCTGTAATCATCTTAAGTTGACATTTGCAGAAAAGGTTTATAATATATTTTATTGTTCTTTGTAGTACTTTGACTCTTTTAAGCATCTATTTCAAACTTTTCAATAGGACTGAGTCAAATGCCTTTTTCATATCTTGCAAAAGTATCTATATTTCTTTATTTTTCTTTTGTGCTTCTTCCATTATCATATTTAGCATATGTATTGGTTGCTTTGTTAAGTTGCCAGGTAAACCTGCATAATTTGGTCTTTTAAGTATTTCTTTTTCTGTAAATATCTTGGCTAGCTTTCTTGTTATCAGCTTTGTAACTAACTTTTTAAAGATGCTATTGGTCTAATATTATTTAAATTATATTTCTAGTCTACATCTTTTGAAATTAGTTAAACTTGTGCTATTTTCTACTTTTTAGGCATTTTTTCTGTTTCTAAAATCAGATTTGCAAAGTTTCTGAAGAGCTTCTGTAATTTTTTTCTGCTTATTTTATTAAAGTATAGCTTATGCCTGAGATTTTTGAAGCTGTATTAACTTTAAGTTCTCTCAATGTGTTTTCTCATTTCTCTTCTTCTATTTTATTTTCTAGCTTTTTATATCAGGACTTCTTAATTCACTCTTTTGGGTTGTATACTTCTATCTATTCCTTAGTCATCTTTTCTAGTTTGGTTCTTCACTTTCTGAATTGATTTCCAAAATGTTTTTTTAGGCTATCTAAGACAGCCTTAGATTCTGTTATTAGACTGGTTTCCTCTTTGCTTTGGATTATAAATCTGTTCAAAACTATTTTTTTGTATAGTTTGTTCAGAAGGTTGGCAACCATTTGTCCTTGATCGGTTTTTATTATTTTATATCTTTTATTAATATTTTCTTTTATCTGTTTTCTTTAAACTCATTCTCACTTTTTTTTTCTTCTATCTTTCAAAATTCTTTGCCAGCCTTTTATGTTATCTATCTATACTTCTGACCACTGCTTGTGTAGCTTTGGTAGCACTACTTCTATTTCTTTACTAATATCTATAAGTTTCTTGTTTATCTCTTTTTTTTTTTTTTCTATATCTTTTGATTCCTTTTTGTTTTTGCTCTTTTAATTATTTGTTGTAGTTCAATTATATGCCTATGCTGCTATGACTTCTTTTGATAATGTCTTCTGTTTGCTTTTATGTTGAATATCTTCTTTTTTGGAATCTTTTTATTTGCTGCTTCTATTATAGCTTCTTCTATTGCATTCTATATATAGTCTAGCATATCTATACAATACCTACTGCTTCTTCTATCTACTTCTAATTGCTTTAGTACTTTTTTTTACTCTAATTGTGCTTGAAGCTCTTTAGCAAATTTTTCTCAGTCTTCTTGCTTTACTTCTTTATACAGATATATTGTTTTTATTTGGTCTTTATGTTTGGTTTCTGCATAGCTCTGGTTTACAATTATATGTTCTAACCATATGATCATTGTTAATATCTTGTGGTCACTGCTTGTTATACCTTCTGCTTCTTCTATATTGGCTTCTTGAAGACTAGCTGCAATTGTTTCAGATAACCAGATATAGTTAATTCTTGTCACTGCTTCTTGACTTGACCATGTGTATAACCTTTCTGCTAGATGCAACTTTCTGAAAGAGTCTATAAAATCTTGTCTCTTAAGCCAATTGAAAATTGGCAGTTTTTTATAATCTGTTGTCTGTGAGTGCATTCTGTCTAGTATATTGTCCACTGTATAATTAAAATCCTCAAATATAACTATTTCTATATATTTTTTTTTGTTTGTTACTATTTTCACAATTTTTTGCTGTACTCTTTTGCTAATAGTTTTGTCATTTGGTAGAATATACACTCTTATTACTATTAGTACTAGTTGTTTGAAATATAGCTTTACTTCTATTATATATTTGCTGTGTTTTTTGACTGCTCCAACATGTTTTTTCCAGGTTTCATCTATTAGGATTCCAATATCTGATCCTTTTTTCTTGTCCAATACTGCACTTGCCTAGTAACTTTTAAATCTTGTATTAAGGTTATGTAACAAGATTTTTTCTTCTTTTTTTATAATGTTCATTTCTGTTATTTTCAGTAATGCTATCTCTTCTTCTTCTGTCTAGCCTAGCAGGTTTTCTAATTTCCAACTTCTGGTCTTAAGTCCATTGATATTGTAATATGCAATTTTTATTTCTTTTCTTTCTTTTTTCTATTTCTCCTTTAACTGCTTGTATCTTGTTTTTGCATTTTTTACTTTTTCTTTTTCTTTTTTTTTCTTTCCTTCTTTTGGATTAGAAGATTTTTCTTTACTTCTTTCCTTAAAAGTTCTTCTCTTATTATGCAAAAAATCTCTAATTTCCTTATTCATATTTATAAGCTTAACTTGGGCACTTTTTGAAGTGATTGGCTAGGTCTTCTTTTATACCTAGCTAAGTATTCTCTAGCCAATTTTAGTCTGTTCAAGATTTGGCCTAAAACTTCTTCTATTTGTCTTGATACTGTATGTACTTGTATGTTTAGCCTTGTCTTCCTTTTAATTATATTTTCATTATTTCTTTCTGCATTTATGTTTTTGACTTCTAACTATTCTTTTATGTTCAGTAACTTGGAATTGCTTTCTATTTTATTGTGTTCTTTGTTTAGAACCTGGCTATTTTTGTTCTGGCTTTTTTCATCTGTATTGTTTTTATCTTCTAACCACTCTTCTGCATCTTATATTTGAGAGTCACTTCTTCTTTCTGTGTATCTTCTATTCTGACTTTGGTTTGATCTTTCCCAGCTTTTTTTTTCTCTTTTACTATCACTTTCTTCTTTTTTTATTTCTTTTTTTCTTTCAGTTAGCCAAGATATTTGAAAATTATTATATCAAATTGGTTTTGATTGAGCTGCCTTTATTTTTTTTTCTGTTGTGAATGTAATTATTGCTGTCTTTCTTTGATTCCTATTTCTGTTTAGTGGAATGTATACTGATTTCACACCTTTGCTTCTTAGGCATCACAGTAACAAAACTTCTAAAGCATTGCTTGGCAGCTCTGTTATTTTTGCTATATACTGTCTTTGCTTTTGTCTTGCTTTATAATTTTCTTTACCTTCTGTTACTCTTATCAGTTTGTTACTATTAACTGGTATAGACCATGGTATGTCTTCTTTTTTTGATTCTTTTACTTGGATTATTGCAAGAGACTTGTATTTGGATCTTTTGATTCTTACTATATGTGCTTTTTTAAATATTCTGCACATATACTCAATTTTTTTTCTGTTTATATCTACTGATAGATCCCAAATTGTTATATATTTATATTCTTGTATTTCTTCTTCTTTGGTATCTATTTGCTCTTTTGTAAATTTTTTTTTATTTTCTTGCTATTCATATTTCTTTTTCTTCAATTTTAATATATTGTTTCTTTTCTTCTAATATTTTTTGTCATGTGTTTTCTCCTTTCTTTTCTTGTTTATTTTTTCTTTTTTTGTAATCATTCAGTACTAATCACTTTCTTTTTTGCTAATTCTTTGTATTGCCTCACTTCTGCCATACTTACAGTTGAAGTTTATCTTTATCTATACATTTTCTCTTTTAAAAACTTTTTCAATGTTTTTGACATGCTCATTATTTTTTAATGATCATTTAATAAAGTTTATGCATTCTTCTTTGGTCTCTTCAGATACATTATATGCATATATGTTTGCAAGCAGTCTGTTGTTTTGATTGCAGCCTTTTTTGCTTAGTGCTTATATGCTTTCTTCAAGTGGTACTTCAAATATATTAATTTCTCTTTTAATTTCTTGTTTTTTTCTTTTTTTTTTTCTTTTTTTTCTGTTATTAATCCCTGTCTTGATTTTTTCTCATTTATTTCTATGTCTTTTTGTTCCTGTTCTCTTTTTTTTTCTTTTTCTTTTTCATCATAAGCAGATGATTTGGCTTCTATTTAGCTATTATTTGTTTGCTCTATCTTTATACTTACTTTTTTTCTTGCAATCTTGATACTTGCTTGTAAGCTTTTGTTAGTTTCTTCATCATTATCTTTTTTTTTTCTTATTTCTTCTTTTAGCTCTTCTTGTCTCTTCTTTCTCTCATTTGTCTGCTGTTGATTTTCTTTTTTTTCTATACTTATTTTATCTTGATATTGTTCCACAAAATCAAGCTTTTTTCCAGGTTGTTTTTTTTCTGCTTTTTCTAATATTTCTCTTGTTATTTGCAAAAGTGCTACTTCATTTGAGTCTTGTTTTGTGAGTGTTGCGATGATATTATCTTCTCTACTTGGTATAGCATATATCTTGCTTGCTTTATTGAAGAAGATTTTATTATGTACAGTGTTCATAGCCTTATGCACTCTTCTTGTAAAAATTGCATTAAGGCACCTCTATATTCTTCTGGCAAACTTTTGTTCATATTACACAATCATTTTCTATATACTTCTATATCATATGTTTTATCTAGACTAAATTGGTTTAATGTACATGTTTTTTTATTTACTTTGCCTATCCTATTGTGACTTTTTGTATAACTTGAAGGATCTATAATACAGGTTATAGCAATTCCCCAATTTTTTAAGAAAAAACTTTTTTATTTTTTGTCAAAATTCTTTATATGCTATTCTCTGCTATTGTTCTAGTTTTTCTTCTATATTCTTCTATTAAACTATGTGCAAGTTTTTCTATTCTGTCTTTTTTGTTAGTATCTCAAGTCTTGTTTTCTAGTTTAGTTGTTGCGTTTTCCTATATTTTGTTTCCTAAAAATTTTGGTTGAAGGATCTATAAGGAAGAGTTTATATATTTAAAATATTATTATTTATATATTTTAATATATTTAATGTAATTTTTTTATTTAATCAGTAACTAAACAATTTAATTATTTTTAATCTATATCAAGTTTATTTAATTGATTTATATATTAAATACAAATAAAAAATAAGTAAAGATAAAAAAAAGAAAAAATTTCTATATAAAAATTTACAAATTAGTAAAAAATTTTGAAGATATTCAAAATGTTTTAAATAATCTAAAAATATAAAAAAATATATTAGTAAATAAAACAACAAAGTTTTATAAAATATTAAGTTTCTGAATTCTAATTTATATAAATTTAGCTAAAAAAAAAAAAGATTATTAGAAAATAATAAAAACAAAAAAAAAGTTTTACAATTCTTCTTTAGTATCTTGATTTTTTATTAAATAAATCTAAATTAAATATTAATAATATAGTGAAATATTTTAAAAAAATATAAAAAATTGTAAAAATATTCAAAAATAAGCAAAAATATATAAAAATATAAGAATTATAGAAATATTCTTAAAATACTGCAAATTATAACTATATATAAGTTGTAATTTAACAATCATATATTTTTTTAGCCTTTTATTTATCTAATAAAATTTATTAATTATAATTAATATTAACAACAAAAAAAGTATTTTAAAATAATACAAACTATTTTGGATTCTTGAGAAATATTTTTTTATTTATTGCAACTAGTTTAGGTATTTTAGAAATATTTAGAAAAATAAAATAGAAAAAATTTAATAAATTAATAATTGATAAAAAATATTTTAAGAATATTTGAAAAACTAATATAAAAACACCAAGTTTTAAATATTTAGTTATACATTTGTTATATTCTGAAAATTATAAAAAATAGGTCACAAATTATTAAAATATTCAAAATTATATGCAAATATATGCAAATATTTAAAATATTTTAAATTAATTTAAAATATAAAACATAAAATTATATTTTTTCAAAGTCTTTTAAAGTTTTGCTTTTTTTAGAACTTGATATATTATCTTTAGTATTTAATGTTAAAATTTTTTTATTATTTTCTAATTTTTTTTAATATATAAAAAAATTTTGTTTATATAAATAAAAATTTTATAACAATATAATAAATACATATCAAATTTCTTGAATGTTTGTGTTTTATAATGCTTTTAAAAATTATCAAACTATTTTATATTAGATTAAGTATAATTTGATAAACTGCTATAGCATATACAACTTTTTCTAGAATTGCATTACCAGAAGGCCAAATTTTGTTTAATATAAATAATATATAAGTATCTTTTAAATCTTTAGAAAAATTCTTAAAAAGTTAGTTATAATAAGATTTGGTTTCTTTAAATCATTTCTACTTAAGAATAATCTTAGACTTTGCTTTATTATTAATAAAAATTGGGGTGTGACAACCTAGTAAAGTGGATAGGTTGTCAACTCCCAAGTGGCAGGTCTAAGGTTCAATTTCCATGAATGATGAATTTTGGAAATTATATCTGTATTACGGTAACTGTCTTTACCGATCAGTTGGGTTTTAGGCATTTGTAATCTTAGATATACCAAGTTAGGCCCTATCTGACATTGGGAGCTCAGGGCATCTATGTGAAGTGTAACATTACACAGTACATGTACATAGAGTAATGTAAAAACCAGTGTTGTATAAGGCTTTGGTACAAACCCATGATAAGACCCCTAGGCGTAGAAGGCTAAGAAACTGAAGAGATAGAAACTTACTTGAAAATCCTAAATAAAAAGGTAGCACAAACTTTCAATGATACCATTGAACTGATGAAAGCCCATAAAACACCTTCATAGGAACTGTCAGATAAACCAGATAACAAAGATATATAGAGGAGCATATGACCAACCAGGTTGCCAGAATCACCAGAGGAAAAGGATACATAAGTATATCATACTGGGCTATCTGGATTGGGAGTCTGGGGAGTCAGTTAGTTCCGAGTTGCAGCTAGTAGGGGATGATGGAGAAGAAGTCAGAAAGATGAGTACCAGGGTTTGGATAAATTTTACAAAGGTAATAGCAGTTTAAGAGGTAACCCTGACTGCAAGTGTTGGCCCTGATCATAGCATCAAACCAGGTTAGTGATAAAAGAGAATATGGCTCACTTTGATAGGTTTATCTTGAGGATAAAAATAGTCTAAGGATTATAGTCCTATAGTCGAATATGAATAGATCTGAGTCTGTGATCTGGTAAAATTAATACTAGGGTTAGATCAGAGAATTTAAATGGAACATTTATGCAGAGGTGTTAGATACAGCAACTGATGGGGAACTCTCAGGCAGATTCCTTAAATAGGTAATATAGAAAAGTTATACATGTAACCAGTTGTATACTCATTTAATAGTTCATTATAGATACGTCTATATAAAACATGTACCTGCTATAAGTATTAATAAAAAGCTTGGACCGAAGAGGTCATCTTAATACTAAAAAAAAAAAAAAAAATTATTAATAAAAATTAAAAGATTCCAAATATAGCAAATATAGCATTCTTAATCTTATTGGTTAAGATACTTTACAATAACCAAAATTTTTCTAAAAGCTATAAAAATTTAATAAAAATTAAATATTAAAAATATTTAAAACTATTTGAAGTATTGCAAAATAATTCAAAATAATTCGAAATAAATCAAAATATTTAAAATAATTTTGTAATATTTTGAATAATTCTAAATATAATAATAATAAATAAAATTTTTAAGTATTATTAAGAAAAAAAAATAATTTAAATATTATTAACAAAATTTTGATTAAGATTCTTAACAAATAATTATAAAATAGTTGTTAAGATATCTTTAACCAAAAATTATAATAAAGTTTAAAGTTATTTTTTTTTCTTGACAATACTTGTTTAATAAAAATTTTAAAAAATTTTTTACTAGTCTATAAAAATTTTTCTTATAGTAAATATTTCACTGTCTTTTCAACTTTTTTAAAATAAATTTAGAATAATTTACCTTTAGGTAATACTTTATAACTGACTTAAATTCTTTTCTTTAGAATATATTGTTTTTTTTATCAAATCTTTAAAAGCACTCTTTATAATTTGCTATTATAAAAAATTTATTAAAATAAATATTAATTAATTACTTCATGAAAACTTTTTTTATTTATTGTATTAAATTTATTATTTAATCTTTTCTTTAATTCTCTAATATGGTTATTTACTTGTTAAACCTAAAAGAAAAGTTGCTTAATATAATACAAAATTTTTCTTTGATTTTTAAGGATTTTTGCATGACTTCTATCTATTATAAAAATTATTAAATAATTCTCAAATTAATTAAGGAATTGAAAAGCATATAATTATGTTAAAGTTATTTACAAAATTGCACAAATATTCAAATAATTTAGAATAATAAACATAAAAATAAATTAATATTTCTTAAATAGTATAAGCTATATTTAAAATTTTTTAAATATTTTGAAAAATTGCACAATATTTAAAAATAATAGCAAACTTGCAAATGCAATTCAATTTTAATAATTTAATAACTATCATATTACACTATTTTAATGAATCTTAATAATTTATGCATTATTGTGAAATTATTAAAAAATTTAAAAATTTAAATATTTTTAGTTAATGATACAGCTTTTAAAAAATATGAGAAGTTATTACTTTCTAACTCTAATTCTGATAATTAATCTACAAAACTTTTTAATTTTTTTAGTAATGCTTCTTGAGTCTTTTCTTTAGTTTTTTTAGATTTATTTTTCTTAAAACTTTTCTTTAAACCTGCAAGTATACCTAAGAAGATTTTCTAATATTTATATATAAATTTAATTATTATAAATAAAAAATAGTTCTATTTCTATTATATATTAAAAATCATTTGCCTTATAATATCAAAAAAGTAAAACTTGTACACTCTTTCTACTTATTACTTATATACAAAATTGTAAAAAATAATTTGGAAATTTACTAAAAAACAACTATCTAAATCAATTTTATAGATATAAAGAAAAAAATAAAACTTGGAAAGAAGATATAATAGAAGAAAAAAAAAGCTTGATAACTTAGTAAAAGAAATAGAAAGAAAAACTTCTTAGTCAGCACTTTGAAAAACAAAATTTGGAAAATTCTTCATAATTTGAAAACATAGATTTGTAGATTATAGCAATATGTAAATAAATAAACAAAACAAACATATATACTAATAGATGTGCAAGCTGATCCAATTTAGATAGTAATAGATATAGAACATAAAAAGTTCAAAACAACAAGTAATAAACAAAAACTGCCAATATTAAGACAAATATGAGTTTTATACAAAATTGAAAAAAAAGCCTAATGTCAATTTACATCAAAAGAGTATACTAAGCAGTAAATAGTATACACAATAAGATGTTTTTTAATCAAATAAGCAAAACATTTGCAATGTCAGATAGAGATGATGAAATTGTTGTTATGCTAATAGAACAAGATTTAGCAAAAGTTACTCTGCTATATATAACTAGAAAAATAATTAAAAAGACAGAAGAAAAGCAGCCAAAAAAGAAAATTAATATTATCAAACAAAACAAAAATATAATAATAGAAGAACTTACAATGAAACAGATGCAAAACAAAGAAAAAAAAGTTCTACAACAGTTAATCAAAACAAATAGAAGTTAAGAAGAGTTATACAAAGCAAGACAAAAAATAAAAAATAAAAAAAAAAGTAGTCAAAAAGGAAGTACAAGACAATATTAAAAGTTTGCAGAAAAAAATAAATATAAAAATAAGTTAACTGAACAACAATCAAGTAAAAAAAGTATATCTATCCAAGAAAGAAATACAGAAGAAAAAAAAAAAAAACAAAAACAAAAAAACACCAAAATAGAAATTGAAAAAGAAATCAACATAGTTAAAAAACCTTTAGAAAAGAGCATTTGGGCTTTAAGCAAAAGAAGCTATAACCAAAACAACAACTTACTCACCAACATACTAGCACACAATATGCTTAAAAAAATAAAAGAAAAATGTATGAAATTTATTAGATAGTTATTAAGAAACAACATACATGTCAAAGATGTTAAAAAAGTCTTTAAAAGAAAAAACTTATAGATAGAAGTAGACTTTGACTATGAGTATGGCAAAGGTAAAGCAATGCAAGGAATTAGCAGAAAAAAGATTAAATAATACAAAATAATACTAGAAAAAAAAAAAAAAACAAAAAAAAAACACAAAAACTTAACAAAAAAGAGCAGCAAAAAAGAAGCAATCTGCAAAGAACAAAAAAAAATAATAATAAAAAATAAAAGAAGCAAGCAGAAATATATAAAAAATAAGATGAGAGGATGGCGATCCTAGTGTAGTGGTTGGATTGTCATCCTCCAAGTGGCAGATCTAAGGTTCAAATCCCACCTACAACGAAATTTGGAAATTATATCTGTATTACAGTAACTGTCTCTTGTCAATTGGTTGGCCTCATGTGGCTGTTACCCAGGTACACCAGGCCAGGTCCCTCCGGCTTTGGGAGCTTAAGGCATCTATGTGAAGTATAATGTTACACATATATAGAGGAATGTTAACCGGTGTTGCATAAGACTTCGGTACAAACCCACAATAAGTCCACTGGGCGTAGAAGACTAAAGAACTAAGATGACAGAAACTCACTTGGAAATTTCCGAGTAAAAAGGTAGCATGAACTTTTGACAGTACCATTGGACCGGTTGAAGCCTATGAAACACCTTCATAGGAACCGAAGATTAAAACCAGATGGCAAAATATGTGTAGAGGAGCACATAACCAACCAGGCTGCCGGG
>CAJVQA010004327.1:0-17805 GCA_910591915.1 Cetraspora pellucida | reverse complement strand
ATGTTGTAATTGAATGTCCCAAATATGTTTGATGTTATAAATTTGTGGATGTAAGAGGGTACTAGAGGGTATTGTACAGCAAAGTTTGGCTTTAAGTTTGACAAGGCCAATATGTTGAGTGAAAATTTTGTTACAAGTTGAAAATATCTAATAGTTTAGTATTCACTATTTTTAATATTATTATAAACTTTACAGCCAATCTTGCCAATTCTAATTACTAATCAATCTTATATGCTATATTTAGCACTTTCTTTATAATAACCTACAATAATATCAAAGTCTTTTTAAACAAACAAACAAATATCTTTTTGATCAATCTTGCTACCAATCTTCTTATCTGGTATTATCAAGACTTATAGTTTATATACAACATATTTTAACATCAATATGAACTTGCTCAAAATATAACTACTAAAACTAAACATACAAAAATTCACTTCTCAACAAAATCTACCTTTACTAACAATTCTTAAGAGTTATGCAAACTTTTAACACTACATCTGCTATTAACAAATGGCTTTTATAAGGTTTTACTCTAACTACATGCTTTATATAATATCTTGAATCAATCTAAGGTTTTCTCTAACCTATCCTAGCTAGAAAATAATTTAAAACAATTATCTATAACACTTATTAGGAAATAAAAGATGTAATGTCACATTGAGTATCTATTTTTAGCAATACAAATGTAGTTTAGAAATCTTTATTTTAGGAATTTTTTTCTGTAATTAAATTTTTTATTATATTTTAAAGTTTCTACTATAAACTATTAAGATATAACACCTTTAGAAAGTTTGTTTAGTCTTAGAGAAATGTGTTGCTAATATAATAAGCATAAATTATCATATATAGTAAGTTGGTCAAAAAAGAGAAGTTTGTGATATCTAAGTTGTTTTTTAAAAACAGTGTATTTAGAATGAGAAAAAAAAAGATTTAGGAAAGATAGTTCAATTATTTAAAGTGTATGAAATATTGTAAGTTGGATTAGTAGAAAATGTTTAGCCAATATGCTTAATAAGCTAAATTATTTTTAAGTTTATAGTTAGATAATTGGAACTGTTAATAATTAGATTGAGATGTAAAAAAAATATTGGTAAAAAACCAGAGATTGTTTTATAATTGTTGAATATAAATATAAATAGATATTCCTAATAGGTTAGAATTATTAAGTTGTTTAAAAAAATTAGAAATGTGATATTTTAATTGAATATCCAAAATGTGTTTGATATTGTAGATTTAGAAATATAGAAGAGTGCTAGAGAGTATTGTACAGCAAAGTTTGGTCTTAAGTTTAACAAGACCAATATGCTAAGTAAAAATTTTGTTACAGAAAGGTTGGCTAACTACAATGTTTTGAAGACAGTATTTAAGAGTAAAAATAATAATTGTGTTGATAATATAACAGATATATAAGTTAGTAATATATTTAGTTTTTGCAATTTGGATAAGTTGAGAAGATTTAGCAATAAGTAGTTTTGTTTATTTAAATTGTCTATTGTCCAAAATGAACTAACAATCTAAGAATTTAAAAAGTTGTTTAGAAGAATAAAGTAAAAAAAGATGGTTGTTATATAAGATGGGAATATAGTGTGATAAAGAGTTGTTGATAACTAGGATAGATTTTAAAAGGTTAACTTAAATATGGCTATAGCATAAAATGATTCAGCTATAGATAATATATTAGAGAGCTTAGTTTGTGATAAAGCAACCCAAAGAGTGTTAACTATATATGCTAAAACAGAGCATTTTTTATAATAAGTTAGATGTTTGGAGTTTAAGATTAGTAGTTCAAGAGAATTATAAAGTATAACTAGGTATTTGTATATATATATATAAAATAAGTAGATTATAATATATATGCCACAATAAGGAAGTAATAGTTTTACCTTAGTCAATAACATTGTGAACTAAATATAAAGAAGTAAGACCAAGATTAGTAATAACTTGGTTATAATAATTAGCAAGAAGATGTAGAAAATAAAAAACAAAAAAGTGAATATTTAAAAAGAATAAAGTTGACAGAGTTTTATGCTTTGCTCATATCTTGTAAGAGCAACCAAATATCCTTGTAATTATAAATAGCATCTTCAATAAGATTGTTTAGAATATAAATAGAAATTAAAGTATTATTGTTAGAAAGAGCAACATAATTAAAAAATGAAAGAATAGAATTAGAGGAAAATAAAAAACTAAGTCTGTTTGTAAAAATTTTAGTATAGAATTTGTGAATATGTTCAACAAGACTTATAGAGTAAGCATGTTAGAGCCATGGTTAAATACAAAATAAAAGGTTAAAGATAAGAAATTAAAGGTTACATTATACCTATTTGTTAATTTGAAAGATATTGTGATTGATATTAAAGATATTAGAATTTTGAATAGGTTTTTAGCAAATTTGATAATGTGACTAAGTTTTTTGAAAGATAAGTATAATATAGTGCTATGGAGTAAGTATTAATAGTTATAGCTATGTTTGTAAGAGACTTTGTTAGAAATAGTATTAGAAATAGTATGATTAGCAAAATAGATAATGAAGCATTAAATTTTATACCAAGTTTTTTCAATGCTTTTATAAGTTTGGTTGTTGATAAGAGTTTTGTGCAATAAGAGTTGTTGAAATAGTATATTTGCAAAAAAATCCTAGTTCTTTGTAGACATAGTCTTGTAATTAAAGATGCAATAATTAACATTAGTGTGTTTATATAAGGGTTTGCTATAGGCATGTGGAAATGTTCAAGTAGAAGTTTGACTACTATTAAGACTATAAAAAAGAAGAAATTGTATATTAAATAGATTAGTTCTAATGTAGTCAATATGACTATTACTAGTATTATTAGATCAAATAGAATGTTTGTTATTAAAATAAGTTTCAATATCATATATATTAGTATTATTAAGAAAATTAATAAGTTTTTATTTAGAAGAGGAGCTGTGAATATTGTTCTGTATATTAAAATCATCAATAATAATAAGATAAATGTAAAGTTGAGAGGCTTGTTAGATCCAGTTAATTACTGTATTTTAACTTTGGATATGAGTAGAAATATTAATTAATGACAGGTATATTAAAATAATGTAAAGCTTGCTATTATTTTAAAAGAAAAATATCAAGTGCTAAAGCACCTTCAATGTTAGTATAAACACTGTAAACATAAGGTTTAAGATGATTACAGATCATAATAACAGTTTTTTCTATAGAAGTAGAAGAGTTAGACCAATAATTAGTAAAGAAGTTATTATTACAAAAAAAGAGATTAGTTTTATCAAAGATTTTGGTTTCTATGATGCTTGTAATAAATATATTATGATTGAAACAATAATCTGCTATTCTTCTCTTTTAGTAAATTTATTAAAGCTTCTAAGATTGTATATAATAATAGTTAGATAAAAATAATATGAAGTTGAATTAGGTGAAACTAAAAGAGAATTTTAGTTAGAAAAAGTTAAAAAATAGTTGTCAAGAAATAAATCAGGTAAGATAGAAGTAGAAGTAAAGAAGTTAGATCTTAGTGGAAGATTATAAAATAAAGAAAAAAGATATTAAGTAATAATAATATGATCTGACAAAAGAGTGTTATTAGAAAGATATATATAGGTTTTATTATAAGATAAATTAATAAAAATGTAATACTAGATATAGTTTTATTGTTGTTATATTTGTCAATATGTTGAATTAAGTTTGAATAGTTTGACTATAAGGAAGAAGTAGTAAATTGTAATAAAGAAGAAACTTAATAAAACATGTGTAAAGATTATAGAATATTAAAGATGTTGTAAATGATCTTTTAAACTTATCTTTTACAGAATCAATCATTATATGCTTAGCTCTTACAGCTATGCAATGTACTATAGTCTGCTCAGTATATTAGGTCTGACTATCATTAACATAGTCTTTTACATAAATAAACTTGTTTATCTGCCTATTTATTTTATTTTTCTTATTAATTACAATGATTGTTTCTTTTGATAAGGTAGTGACTGTTTCAATATTAGTTGTAAAAGACAAAGAACTTAAAAAAAAGATTGTAAGAAAAGTGAGTTAAGAATAAAAACTAGTTGAAAGTCAAAATTAAATTTTTTTACTAAAAACTTCTTAGTTGCTAAATAGGCAATATTATTAAAATATTTGACAATTTGTAAGTAAGTAGATTTTTGATTTTTGATAATATCAAAATAGGTAATAATTTGGACAAGAAATTTAGTATTAATAATGCTTTTTGTTAATAATCTTCTTCTTGGAGAAAGACTGTATATTGTAATTTTCTGCTGCAGTTTAGTAATATAATGAAAGGTAGTAGTAAAAGTAGTAATTGTAATGTTTAAAATTTGTTTTAATTTTGTTTTTTTTTGCAGATAAAGTCTTCAACTTGGTTAGCTACTTGTCTAGAGCTTTAATAAAAATAGGTTAGTTAAGTAAGGCAGCATGTTTTTTGTTTTTGTAAAATTGTATAGTATTAAAAATAGAATGAATATATATTTCATTATCTTTAAATAAAAATAATAAGTGAAATTTGTTTAATATGTCATTAAAGAATTTAGTACTATTATAAAATTTTTTATTATTAAGATATTGACATGATTTGTTGTTACAACTAAGATAATGAAAATTTACAACACTAGATACTTTCTTATATTGCTTATGAAATAAATTAGGTTTTTTGAATATATAGAATTCAGAAAGGTGTTTGAAAAGTTGAAAAATAAAGTGCTAATAAAATTGAATTTAGAGAGAAGTTTTGACTTTTCTTTTTCAATAATAGAAGAAAATTATTAAATATAAGAAGAGTAATAGGTTTCAAACTAAGAATTAAAATGATCAAAAGAATTTTTAAAAGAGTGAATGCAAAATCTTTTAAAAAATAGTGTTTTAGAAACATTAGAAAAGAGCTTAATATTAAATTTAGTATTTGATTGAATGGTAAATATTTTTGGTTAAAATTAGTAGTTTGAATAAAAGATTCAATTTTGAATCTTTTAGGTCTAAACTTTAAATCTTTAGCAAATTTTCAATAATCAATTAATTAGTAGTTATCAGATAAAAAAAGCTAAAGTTATATAATATCAAGACAGACTTGAAGATAGTTATGAACAGTATATGATAGAATAGTAACTGATAAGACAAATATTTCAAGATAGTTAAGTTTTGTAAAGAGAACAGTTATAAATTTAAGAAATAAGTTTTTGAAAATAAATTTAAATAGATTAAATAGAATAGTATTATTTTTGTCAATATTAAGATTATTACTGTAAATAAGATTAGTTAAGAATTCTGGTTATTATTCAGAATAATATAATAGAATAATACTTTAAGTGCAAATTAAATAGAAATAGCTAGTTTAATTTCTTTATCAAGCTAAAAGTTATAAAGAAATTTTTAAGAAAAATGAAGAGTTGAAGAGAGAATGAATTTATAGTTTTTTATTAGATTGTATTTCTTTAATAATTAAAAATTTTGCAAACTAATCATATATAAAGTTAGATTTTGGTCAAGCATACTAGAATAGGTTTAAAAAAAAGGTTTGTTAGAGGTATTGTCAAGTTGGTCAGTATTATTAGAGTTATTAAGATTTAAGTTAAAGTTATTAAGAATATTAATAATTAGTAAGGCCACACCAATTTGATTATCTGTTTAGCATAACCCCCCCCCCCTAGATTTTGGAATTTTATATGAATCAAAACACATAATATTAGCCAATCAAATTGCTGCATTAGTAATTATGTGTATTCAATATTTTTTACATTATTTCTAGCCAATAAAATTACAGTTTTTTTTTTTGTGTGGTTTTTTTTACAATGCCCCACCCCCTCCTATAGGCTATCCTATGTTATGTTAAACAGAAAATCAAATTGGTGTGGCCTAATTAGTTGGAAATAGAATTAGTATTAGTAACTATAATAAAAAAAGAATCAATAAAATTAGAAGTGATAGAAGAGGTTTGATAAAAGAAGTTAGTATTAGAATTGGTGATTTGATTAAATTCTAGTAAAATATTTTGAAAAGTTTGAGTAAGATTTTTCATAATTTAAGATAAACTAGTTTTGTGCTAAGATATGACAATCATGTAGGTAAAATAATAAACTTCATTATTTTTAATAATATATTTTTCAATATGATAATAATATTTATTTTTCTTAGTATAACTAATTAAAATTAAGCATTTTAAATAAGTATAATAATGTATATCAAATGTAAGAGATAGAAAAATATTGTTGGTAAAAGAAAAGATACTAAATATAAGTTCTTAGTTTGTTTTGTTAAGATTAGGGGTGATGTAGATTATTTTTAATAATAATTATATAACAAATCATATAATACTATATAATTTATATATAAAATTTTATTTATATTACATAAATTTTCTATATAAATCTTATATGTTTAGAAAACTCATAAGCTGATTCAGAAAAATTTAGTAATATCTAAAATAATTTTTTTTAAACCCAAATAAATTATAAAATTTTATTAAAATAATTAAAAATTTTAGATTTATATACTATTAAATTTTAATAACAATTGAATGTAATACTAAAAAGTTTTATTAGTAATATATTTTTTTATATAAAAAATTTTATTTGTCAGAAAAATCATATAACAAATGTTCTATGTTATTTCTATTCTTAAGTTTTTTGGAATTGTTATTGATATAAACAGTATTAAAATCAGTAGCTTAGATGTGATTGGTATTGATGCTTGAGATAAATTTAGTTTGATATTTGCTATAAAGACAAATAATCATTAAGGTAAAGAAAGAAATTTGAAAAAAATTTATAATTTTATGTGATCTAAAATTTTTTGTTAAGCAGAAGATTAGTTGGATTCTGGAAGAAATTGGACAAGTATTATTATCATTTTCTTTTTCATAAAGAGTGGTTCTAAAACTATTAAAGAAGTTTTGGTAAAAATAGTCAAGATCTGTAATGTCAGACTCTTAATTAATTAATGTAGATATTTTATAATATTAACAAGTTAAGTATATAAAAAAAAAAAAGAGAATTAAGATTTAAAGAATTTTTCTAAATAACAAATATAATTATAAGTATTAATTTTATAAGAATAGAAGATCAAAACAAGAATTATACTGTAGAGGTATCACTGGAGTAACACTAAAGTGTAACTGAAATGATTAGAATCACTAGTATAACTTAGGTACTGAATATAAATAGAATTTGTAATACAAATTATTGTATAATATTGGTAAAAACTAAATATAGTAATAATAGATTATGTTGAAGAAATATCTATAAATAGATTAGTTATAAGATATTGGTATAAATTAATAAAGTATAGATTGAGAAATAATTATATTATTATATAAAAAACATGTAAGAAAAAAAGAAAATAAGATGAGGATAAAAGGTAAAAAAAAAAAAGATTTGTAAGAGAATAAATATTGAATTTAGTTGTAGTTCGATCTATATTAGATCAAAAATCTTCATTTAGAACTTGTTTTGACTGAGTAAATGTGTATTATAATTTTACTTAAGAGTATAGAACAGGTTAAAGCAGTAGAAACTGTGAGATGGTTAGAATTTTAAAACTGGAAGTCAAAGATCGTTAGTACAATTTTCTTAATAAGTTTGAAATATAAAAGCTTAATATTTGCTGAATCTATGTAAAATGATGAGCTAAACATGGTTATTTAGAGTCCAAGACAGGTTGTCTTAGTAAAATAAATAATGATAAGTGTTTTTTGATAAACAAATTTTTTAGTTAATTTTTGTACAATGGATTTGCAAAAAGAGTTAAGTTGTTATGACTGTTTATAAAATTTAAGTTAAAATACTGTATTATTAAATATTGTTATATAAATAATAAACAACTAAAATAATTACTAAATTAAATTATTTTATAATTGCTTCTATATTTAAAATTATGCGTTAAATATGGATCGCGAAAAAAAAAAAACCTATTAACCAACCAAAGAACCAAAAAATCTAAAATAAATAATCTACATGATCTCTTATTATTTTACTAATATAATTACTGGAAATTTATGATTTTTTATAAACTTTTTGATTTTTAAAATTTTGCTTATTTCATATTTTGATTATTTGTCTTAAAATCACTTTGTTTATTCTACTTGTTTTCTCAATACTAGTTTGTTTTTTTAGATAACCATTTTTAAAAATATTTAGTATACTTTACTTATTTATCTCAAAATCACACATTTTTTTATAATTATTTTTCTAAAGTTTTTTTTCTTTTTAATTATTTTTCTCAAGATCACTTGGTCCTCTCCAGACTGTTTCTCTTAAGATCACTTGGATCTTTCCTATTGTTTCCCTCAAGATTACTTGATCCTTTTTGATTATTCCTTATATACTTGTAAACTATTATGCTTAAAACTAAAAACAGAAAGAAAACACTACAGATAACACCTATAATTACAATTTTTTGATGTTGAAATGTTGATAAAACTGGATTTATTGGTTCATACGGCGATGGAGGATTTGGAATATTATACGTGTTTATAATATTCATAACGTAATACGCCATTATTCCTTGAAATGCGGAGTTATAATCAAGAGCAACCTTTAAATTTACAATAAATTTATAATATATTAATAATCAACACATTACGTGCATACATATGGGTGAGTAGAAACGCATTAATTCTCTTTTAATAAAATTCTCTTAAATTTTTTAGAAAAAATAATTCACCAAAAGCTTAATCAAGTTTAATAAAATTGATTTAAACAAATGTTTTATCAAATTTGATTAAGTTATTATTGTGTTATTTTTTTGAAAAAATTTACATAGAAAAAATTTGGTACGCTTCTAAGATTCACCCATATAAACAGGAGGAAACGTTGATGTTACACGATTAATTTTACACATGGTGTGAAACACGTAAAAAAAATTATTTTACAATACTTGAACGATCTTGATCAGTCCGCTAGTAGATGTTATGATTATAATCCGGATTATAATCATAACATCTACTAGCGGACTGATCAAGATCGTTCAAGTATTGTAAAATAATTTTTTTTACGTGTTTCACACCATGTGTAAAATTAATCGTGTAACATCAACGTTTCCTCCTGTTCCCCATATATTGTAAGTGATAATTAAGCAGTTCTTAATTAGACTTGAAGTTAGTAATAGAATTATTTGTATAAAGAATCTTATTCTTAATTGGCACTCTCACTTACAATAGAAATTGTAACATAGTAAACAAATACCTCAGATTGAATATAATTTGATCTTGAGTCGAGATATGAATCATTCATACTTGGACCACCTATAACGGCACCATATAAAGGATATTTTGTCTCAGGTGGGTCATTCAAGTTTTCTACATTTGTCCCACCATGTGCGCCAGCATGATGAGGATTTTTAGGAGAATTTGGATGAACAGCTACAATATAAAACATTTTCATAGGATTATCACCAAATATATAATTAATTTGAGAGTATACAAAGTTTCTATATATATTAGCTTTTTCTATGGTAGATGCATAAGCAGAATACATAAGAAATCCAAAGGCACTATTTAGGGAAGTAGGTATTGAAGTTATACTATCATCACACCATAAAAGTCCACCACTTGTAAAGTTACAAACGCTTGTATTTGTCAATATATTGTCTAAATAATGTTCAGCTTCACTACTCCAAAAAGAGAAATTTGCATTTGATTTATCAAATATCTGAGCAAATAAAATATTACAAGAACCCTAAATTTTATGATATGAATGAAAGTTAGAATATCTTAGCAAAGAAAAAGTTTTAATGATAAAAATTAATAAATATTTAACTATTTGATCACCCCATGTCATAATTTCTATATCATGCGATATTTTTTTATATTGGTTATAGTAATTTACTGCCTTATCCAAGTATTGAGACTGATAAGTGGCACGGTATAACCAAATAGCTCCATAAGCCAATTTGTCAAAGAATTTTGGAGTATAATATCCCCTGGCTTCTTTAATAACTGTAGACGAAGACAAAGTTAACTTTTGACTTTCTGCATAAGCATAAACGCTTATAGCATGAGATATTAATGTTTTGGCGTAAGAAGTGTCATTAAAAAAGTCTTGAAATAAAATTGCTGAGGAAGCAAAAGCTGCAGCCGCTTCTGCAGCAACTTCTGTGCCATGTGCTGTTGAATTAATATCATAAGCAGGACGTGGTTTCGGAATACTATTATTGTTGTCAAAAATAATTGATGGTAATTAAGGTGATTAAGATAATTAAAGTGATGGTTATATACTATATGCATACTTAGTATCAGGGCCCCAATAATTATTATCAATTTTAGGTGAACCAACTTGAATGAAGAGTTGATTGGGCTTAGGATGAGCTGATATTAACCAATCTGTTCCCCATTTGACCATTTCACGAAGATATTCAGTTTGGTTTGAAAGTTGATATCCTTCAAACCATTCGATCGCACCCCTAAATAAAAATATATAGCTTAAAAATTAAACAAAAAATAAATGCTTCTAACAAATTGACAATTACCATGAGATGAGAGACAGTGACCATGATAATGGTAATGTAAATTTTAAGTAATCGCCTATAAATAAAAAAATTTGTAAATGCTGTAAATGTGCATGAAATCAATTGATAGTCAATAAGAAAATATACCAGCATCATAATAACCCTATACGTTAGTTGGTTTTAAATAAATAAATTAAATATTCTACATAAATGTGTAAACAATAACAATATGGAGAGTTTTGGAACTTGGCCTTATTTAATTTAAAGAGTTAATAAATTTGTAATCATTGTTACCGTAACCGCATTCCATAAAGATAATCTAATTTCAAGATCAAGTGCAATATAAAACCAAAATACAATAATAAAAAATTTCTTGAAAAATTTTGGTTTAAACTATGACCTTAACCTCTCTCTAACCTTAACTATAAAATCTTACTTTTATAAAAAAAGTTTGTTTTGATAATTGCGTTACACCTGATTAGGGTGCAGGCAAATTGTCGTAGCTTTCATAACATAATAAAGTTACAGCAAAATTGCTGTACTGTATTGTCGCGAAATAACACCCCGGGGCGTTATTTCGAGACACATTGCTTAAAGAGAGCTAATTATTAATTTAAAAGAATGACAATCATAATTTTTGGTTATTAAAAGTCTTCGGCTAAATTAATTATTAGCTCTCTTCAAGCCTAAATAACGCCCCGGGGAGACAATACGGTAACTTATTATAATTATTACATATTACTGACAAGTTACGGCAAAAGTTATAGCATCAGTAGGACGATTAGCCTTGATCCTAGTTACGATTACAGTTACTTATGGTTACAAAACTATTGATTCTTATTTGAATGCTATCAAAAGCAAATCCATCACTGGGATTTAACTATATTTTGTTTTCTGAGTGCCGTCTAGGAAAAATTGATCATCAGGCTTTCAATTATATTTTGTAACAATTCATTACAAATATAATTAAAAGCCTGATGATAAATTTTCCTAGACTGCATTCAGAGAACAAACTGGACACAAAATATAATTGAAGCTGGTGATAGGTTTTCTATTGACGGCACTCAATTGAATACCTCAATTATCAGCCTTTTGCATACTCATTTTTAAATACCGAATATTCGTAAAATTTGATCTTGTATTTAATGCCCTAAACCTAACTGATTTTAAGGATTTAAAAAAGGTCAAATTCCAAAAATCCTCCATATTGAGTAGTTGAGTTCTGTGTGACTTTATCGTACTAAACCAGGAACGAACAGATATAACTTATACTGCTCAAAGTTGATTATTAGGTTAACATTATCCCCAGAAATTAACTAAGCCAATCAAAATGCAGTATAGACTTCATTAGTCATGTGATTAAGGATGTCAGATTAATGTCCATCGTGCCTTAGACCAAAATATTTACATTAATTAATATTCTACTTTGAACGGCCTTAAACTTATTCAAAAAATAAATGAGTCAGATAAATTTAGAAATGATAGCTAAAATTAATTTGCAATTGAGATAAAACATGTACAATAACAATTTTAGGCTTTAATAAAAAGCTGCTGTCTAGAGGTTTTAATAATTCAAGTTTATCACATGAATTTTGTGATATTTTAGAATTTGTTGATAAATTTCTAAAATATCACAAAATTTACGTGATAAACCCAAATTATTAAAACCTCTACCGCTGCCTATATTTTTCGTGTAATTGAAAAGTCTCGTATAATATATAAATATAGCGTTATGTGATGCAATAATGTGAAGTTTAAATGGAAAATTTCACGTTTTTATGATTGAGCGCATTGTCCAATTTATTATCAATTGTGATTTTATGAACGTATGCCATTAATAATTTCATAATAACCATGCGCTCGTAATATTATATATCCAACCGTCCCTGGTATAACGAAACTTACTCCTGTTAAGTTCACGCCTCTATCCTTCCCGTCATCAAGTGCAGAATTATGTCTCCTGATGGTAAAATAGAGGTTGATAAAGCTTGTATTCGGGAAAAATTGCCCAACAGTTAAAACTTACCAAGATACTCGATTATTCTTAGGTAAAATTCCGCTTCTTTGTGCTTCATAGAAATATAAAGAATAGGCCAACAACTTTGAATAATCATTTCCTTCTTTTGGAATACCGGGTATATCAGGTGAAGGAATTAGACCAAGTGAGGGTTTCGCTTCAAACGCAGAAACTATATATGTGATACATATTATAACGAATGTCAAAAATAATAATGAAAATCGGTTTTTTAACATAAGACGGAATTGGACCATATTTGTATCTTTAAATGAATAACTAGTTGAGTTATCTATTGTGTGTATATTGCTGTATATCGGAAAAGCTAAAAATCCAGTTAATTCAAACATTATATATGTTTAGTGGTACTATTGTAGGGAGAGACTTAATGATTAAAATGTCCAATTTAGTTCTAATAGTAAACCGGATTAAGAAGTTGTTACTGATCGGGAAGAACTATCGGAATAGTGGTTTGTACACGTGTATGGGTAATTACCGTACAGCGTGGTCTAAAAGACCCCTTTTGTAACGCCCCTCACAGCTTTTTGAGGCCTAAAGCATATAATAAATCACTAGTTATAATTAGAAGTCCAATGACAGGTTTTCTCTTGGCGACAATTATATAGTGCAACCTATGTCTCCTATGCTAACTATAGTATTTCGCTGACTAATACCTATGTAGATAGCTTGTAAAGTACCCCGGGTATTTAGACCACTGTATGGTAATTAATTAATATAAGTGATAGACGCACTTATGTAATAAGTACTATTTATTCCACGTTGCTATTTGATCGCATGACGGGGTTTACAATTTATAATCACTACTTTAATCTGAAAAAAACGAGTTTTAATCACTGCAAGTTACCGTACAGCGTGATCTAAAATACCCAAGGTACTTCACAAGTTATCTACATATATAGGCATTATAGTCAGAGAAATACTATAGTTAGCATAGGAGATATAGGTTGCGCTATATAATTGTCGCCAAGAGAAACTTGTTATTGGACTCTAATTATAACTAGTGATTTAAATATATGCTTTAGGCCTCTAAAAGTTGAGGAGTATTATAGAAGGGGGTCTTTTAGACCACGCTGTACGGTATTTCCTCGGCAATGCTTGTTATTTCCCCTGAGAAGGGGAAATAACAAGCGTTGCCGGGGAATAACTTGCATTGTAAAAAACTCGGGTTTTTTCACTGATTAAAGTAGTGATTATAAATCGTAAACCCCCGTCATGCGATCATATAGAAACGTGGAATAATTTTACTTAAACAGATCAATTTAAGTATGACTAAAATGTGTAATTAAATAATAAGGGGTCGCTTATTTAGTAATTTTAAGAGTAGCGATAACGAAAATACGACGATACTTCAAAATAATAATTGTATTAACGGAGTTTAAGTATAATGGTTATCAATTAATTTTTGGGTGTTCTCAAGCCTCGACCTCGATGTGATTAGCTTGTGATCGTGATCGCGCACAACTCTAATTATATTTACGTAAAATACGTAAAATATTGATAACGAATCGAATAAGCAAATTATGAAGAGCCGGTTCATAATATATATATATTATGAACCATTGTACGACTGATTTGGTTTATGTGACATCGAAAAGTTCATAGTCTACTAGCACTACCCATATATTATGAACCGTCGTACGACTGAATTAGTTTTTGCAACACCGACAAGTTCATAGTCTACAAACTTTAACGGGTCTCGTATACCAGGTCAGTGTTAATGATGTGATCCATCGTTAGAATGGCATGTCCGTAATCTGTGACAGGTTAAGCCACTGATGCCAATTACGTGTCCGACTGTCCCTGCCGCCTGCCAAATTGTATTATGAATAAACTCCGAGCTTCAATAATTTTATTACAATGCCGATATGTAGCAATTTATGAAGTTAAATTGTGTAATTATTACGATATTTACGAGTTAACCGCAGTTAAGCTTTAAATAAAGGTAATATATAAAGAACTATCTAATATTCTTTCTTTCTGTTACCTTATATACCCTATAAACGAGCTTTCCTTTAACTAATATACGAAAAAGTGTTCAAAGCAGAAGTATTTTTTAAAAAAACAACTCGATTTACTAAACTTCAAATAAATAAAAATAAAAACTTCTAAACCTTCCCAATAAAAAAAAAAAATTTACCTGTTACAGTTACAATTTTTTAATTAAAATTCTTAATATGGAAGGAGATATCTTGCAGGTTATATAAATTATTATTAGTATTAATAATATAGTGAAATAATATTAAAAGTTTATCACATATTGATATTATTATTTTTATTAATAAATTTTAGTTATTTTCTTAGAATTTGTTACCATAGGTTTTAAAATTGGTTCTTCCACAAGATTATACCTATCTATTCAAAAATTTTAATAATATAGTACTATATATAATGCAAGAGGGTCTTAAGGTTCCAAATTTTACATTAGACATATTTGTAAATGTTAACAGCAAAGAAGACATATTTGAATGGTTTGTAACATTTTAGTCTTATTCAAAAATAACAATGCCACAAACAAGAGGTTACCAAATTAAAGAATATTAGGTTCTGTTTCATGAAAAATGTCAATGCATTCATAGTTATAAAATAAAAAAAAAACAAGAAAATATTGAAATAAAATGTTTACATTCATCTCAAACATGAGATATACATTGCAGTGTTACTATTTATTTATATTTAGAGCATCAGTGATTTCAATTTACTCATCCATTAGAAGTTAATTTAAATTATACATATAATCATATTATTAATTCTGTTGAATTATTGAGTTTTTAAAGAATAAAAGAAGAAATTCATAAGAAACTAATAAATTTTGAATTAATGTTTAAATGTTTAGAGATGATTATTAAAAATTATAATAGTTTGAGTTGTGGAAAAGTTAAACTAAAAAAGTATGATGCATATGTTGAAACATTTTTCATTCTTTGTATTGTGACAGGTCTTATGTATCATATACATAAAAAGGTTTTGTAAGTAAATAAGTTATGTTATATAAATACATCAGCATCTTTTAACCCTCTCAATATTTCAATAATGCTTTTATATAGTAGTTGTGCAGCTGGTGTATTTTCTTTTGAATCATTTCTTATATTAGTTGAATTTGAGATTATATTAAAAAAGACAATATGTAGTTACAATAAGTTTTTTTTTCTTTTTTTTTTTACTATTATACTTTGTATTATTTAGTTAAATCTACTGAAGACAATTTTTCTATCAAATGGTTTTTATGGACATGGGTTGCAGGTTGGACCAATAGTTTTTCTAATCAACAATTCAAGTGCAGAACATAATACTTTAAAGCTTTGTTGACCAAAAAGTAAATTATTAATATATATATATCTATATAATATAATATAAAAATTATTAATTTAAATTAATTTTATGTAAGAATTTATTTATTATATACATTCTATTTTTTACAAACATTTTGAAGATAGTTTCATAACTTGAAACATAAAATTAATAAAGAAGACCAGATACCCATTATGGAAAAAATTAAAAAGATCCTACATGTATTATCAGATTCGAAAATACATACAAATTATAATAGACTCAAGTAAGAATTTTATAACTATTTAAAGTTAAAATGTCATTTTGAACTTTTGTAAGAACAATAACAGTCTTGGGCTTTATTTTTCCATCAAGGCTTACTCATATAAAGTAATAATACAAATAATTATATTAAACAAAGTTTTGGTATAATAAAAGATATTGTTTTTGCTAGAATGTAAGCTTATAATTTTACACAGGTGTTTCAGTTTATAATCACAAGTATGAAAAGGTTTTATTAATAAAAATTACTTAGAATTACATATAAGCATTCAATAATTTTGTATATCACAAGACAATTTTTGTGTTCTGGCTAAAAAATAATAAATGTAGATGATATTCAACAAAGTAATATAAAAAATAAATTTTTTGTATTCAGTACCAAAATAAATAGTCTTTTTTATGTCATTAACAGTAAGATTGATTCTTGTTCCTGTTCTGTTAGAATATTTGATACTTCTTGCAAATACCAAGAAGCAGTTATGACAAAATTTCATATTTCAATAACTAATTTTGTTCTGTTTTTAACTTTAGATAATCATATTACTTATGCTTATATAGTATTCAGTAAATATTTATTTACTTAAATCAAGCTTGCTGAATTGAAATTATTATATAATGTTAATTTGTTTTTAGGTTATATTACTGAGAACAGATTATTTTATACATCATTACACCTATAACAAAATCAAGAATTTTGCATATAAATATGAAAATTACAAGTAATACTTTAATTACTGGGTAGAAAAAAAATAAATTTTTTTTTAATTTATAATAATTTTATTTTTTAATTTATATATTTTTTTTTTATCATTATTTCTTTTTTTCGAATAAAGAATCTGTAAATTCAGTTGAAAAGGATTAAGAAAATAAGTAATTTAATACTTCTGAGTTTATTTCATTTTAGAAGTCATAAATCAAATTATCAAAATAGTGGTTAAACATTACAAATCATATTAGATAAATTTAAAGATTGCTATATTGCAGCAAGATTAAAATCCATTTTTTGACTTTTCTTTTTTCTTTATAACCTTAACTGTGATTTAGATCTAATAATTAATATTAAAAGTGGTTCATATATATGGGTTCAAGTAGAGTCTATTAAGTGACACAAACTGAAAAAAAATAGTTCTAAATAAAAAGCACTTGTTTCTAAAAATAAGACAAAAGAGAATTTAGATTCTCATGTAATTTCTGCCTAAAAAAAGAAGAAAACTTAAAAAAAACATAATTTGAGTAAAAATATAATAACCAATTAACTTAATTGAGGGATAAATATTTTTTTTATAGTAATTATAAGAGGACATTTAGTTTTTTATTTCTATTATACTTAAGCATTATGTGTAAATTAGTATTAATAATTTGTTAAAGTAATTTAATCCAAAAAGATAACCTTTTAATTATATATTTAATTAATAATATTTAATTAAATTTTGTGTATTATCTTTATTATCAATTGTTTCATAAAAATCATAAATTTTTTAATATTCTGTGCTCAACTCTAGAGGTATGGTTGGACATATAGTTGACATCAGTAACTTAACCTGTCACAGATTTCAGACATGCATTAGAATGTATAATTAGAAATCAGAGTTTGGAGAATAAAATTAAAAAAATTAGATAATTAAAAATAATATTTACTATTTATAAATTATATATATATAATTATATAATTTATAAACCATATATTGGTCATCTTATTAAGCATGATATACCAACTTGATATATTTAAATTAAAATATAATTACACAAATTCTTACATATTAACTTGCAATTAAAT
>CAJVQA010004326.1:0-17805 GCA_910591915.1 Cetraspora pellucida | reverse complement strand
TACTTAAAATAGACAATGACTAAAGTTGTACGAGTGGCTAGTTGTACACTCTTTCCATGATTGCCTCTGTAGCTGTTATACATAATAGTTATATGCCGACTGATTATCAATAAACTCCTGGGTTGCAATTACTCGCCTTAACATTAAAAAAAAAAATAAATTGATTGAAGATCAACTTGGCTATTTTTTAATCATAACCAAAAACCAACTCATAATATTACTAACTTTAAACTTAACTATCTTAAATCATTTAAAATTAAAATCTTATTAAATGAACTTTCTATCTACTTTTATTTTTACAAAACTTATCTACATATATTTTACAATGCTAACTGCTTCAACTGTAATTTTGCTGACTTCTTAACCTATTGACATATATGCTTAAATCTATCACTTATCTCTAATATTATCCAAACTAGCATATCTGAATACATTAATTACACAGATCTCAATTTATCTATAAACCAATAAGAAGAACTTATCTACAAAATCAGTAACCACCTTTGTAAATCCTTTAACCAAAATTTTCAAAAAGCAAAACTTAGAAAAACTTAATAACTAAACTAGAAAATAAGACTTGAGGTACTAACACAAAAGACAGAATAGCAAAATTTGCATATACTTTAATAAGAAAATACAGAAAAGGAACTATAATGACAACAAAAAACAGCATATAAAAAATTTTTGATGAAAAATGAAAAATTTTTTGAAAAATTAGAGAATTGCTATAACTCTGTATTGTAGATCCTTTAAGTTACACAAGAAGTTACAATAAGACAAGCAAAGTAAACAAACAAATACATATATCAAACTAGTTTAATTTAGATACAACATGTGACATAAAAGCATATAGAGAATAATTGTACAATATGAACAAAAGTCTGCTAGAAGAATATAGAGGAAGCCTTAATGCAATCTTTATAAAAAGGGTATATGAGATAATGAACAGTGTGCATAATAAAGCCTTATTCAATGAAGCAAACAAGGCATATGCAATATCTAGTAGAGAAATAACATTATTGCAGTATTCACAAAATAAGACCCAAATAAAGTAGCACTTTTATAAATAACAAAAGAAATATTAAAAAAAGCAGAAAAAAAACAACCTAAAAAGAAGCTTGATTTTGTAAAAAGTACCAAGTTAGAATAAGTATAGAAAAGAAAAAAAAACAACAATAGACAAATGAGACAAAGAAAAGGCAAAAAGAGCTAAAGAAAGAGACAAAAAAAAAAAAGAAGAGAATGAAGAGACCAACAAAAGTCTACAAGCAAATATTAGAACTGCAAGAAAAAAAGTAAGTATAAAGATAGAACAAACAAATAGAAAAAAGAACAAAAAGACAGAAATAAATAGGAAAGAATTAAGACAGAAATTAACAATAAAAGAAAAAAAAAAAAAAAACCAAGAAATTGAAAAAGAAATTAATGTAATAGGAATATCACTTAAAGAAAACATATGGGCACCAAGCAAAAAAGGCTGCAATTGAAACAATAGCCTACTTGCAAACATATCAGCATATAATGAACTTGGAAAAACCAAAGAAGAACATATAAACTTTATTAGATGATCACTAAAAAATAATAAACATATTAAAAACATTGAAGAAGTTTTTAAAAGAAAAAATCTATGAATAGAGGTAAACTTTGACTATGAGTATAGCAAAAGTGAGGCAATACAAAGAATTAGCAAAAAAGAAAATAATTGGTACAAAATGATCACAGAAGAAGAAAGAATAGACAAGAAGGGAAAAGAAAAAACATATAATAAAAAATATTAGAAAGAAAGAAATAATATATTAAAATTTAAGAAAAAGGAATATAAATAGCAAAAAAGCAAAAGAGAATGTACAGAAAATCAAATAGATACTAAGAAAGAGAAAACACAGAAATGTAAATACATAACAATTTTGGATTTACTAGCAGATATAAATAGGAAAAAGATTGAATATATATGCAGAAGATTTAAAAAAGCACATATAACAAGAATTAAGAGATCTAAATACAAGTTTCTTGCAATAGTCCAAGTAGAAGAATCAGAAGAAGGAAACATACTATAGTTTATACCAGTTAATAGTAACAAACTGGTAAGAGTAACAGAAGATAAAGAAAATTATGAAGCAAGACAAAAGCAAAGTCAGTATATAGCAAAAATAACAAAGCTGCCAAGCAATGCTTTAGAAGTTTTGCTATTATGCTGACTAAGAAGCAAAGGTGCAAAATTAGTATACATTCCACCAAACAGAAATAGAAATCAAAGAAGAACAGCAATAATTACATTTGCAACAGAAAAAAAATGAAGGCAGCTCAATCAAAACCAATTAGATATAACAACTTTCAAATATCCTGGCTAAATAAAAAGAAAAAAGAAGCAAAGAAAGAAGAAAGTATTAGAAAAAGAAGAGAAAAAAGCTAGAAAAGAAATAGCCAAAGTCTGAACAGAAGACACACAGAAATAAAAAATAATTTTCAAATACAAGATGCAGAAGAGTGGTTAAAAAATAAAAACACTACTGATAGAAAAAGCTAAGACAAAAATAGTCAGATTCTAAACAGAAAATACATCAAAATAGAAAGTGATCTTTAGTTATATAACATAAAAGAATAGTTAGAGGTTAAAAACACTAATGCAGAAAGAAATAATAGAAACATAATCAAAAAGAAGATAAGATCAAACACATAAGTATATGTAGAAACAAAACAGATAAAAAAAATTTTAGATTAAATATTGAATAGGCTAAATTGACTAGAGAATATTTAGATATAAAAGAAGACCTGGCTAACTGCTTTTAAGAGCACTTAAGTTAAACTTATATATATGAATAAGAGAATTAAAGATTTTCTGCAAAGCAAGAGAAGGACCTTTGAAGAAAGAAATAAAGAAAAATCTTCTAATCCAAAAAAACAAAAGAAAAGAAAAAAGAAAAGCAGAAAATACAGAAACAAGCTACAAGCAGTTAAAAAAGAAATAAAAAAAAAGGAAAAAAAGAAATAAAAATTGCATGTTACAATATCAATGGACTTAAGACCAAAGGTTGAAAATTAGAAAACCTGCTAGGCTAAACAGAAAAAAAAGAGATTGCATTTTTGGGAATAACAAAAACAAACATTATAAAAAAAAAGAAAAAATCTTATTGTATAATCTTAATATAAGATTTAAAGATTACTAGATGAGTGCAGTATTGGACAAGAAAAAGAATCAGACATTGAAATCCTAATAGATGAAACCTGAAAAAAACATGTTGAAGCAATTAAAAGGCATAGTAAATATATAATAGAAGTAAAGCTATATTTCAAATAACTAGTACTAATAGTAATAGAGATATATATTCTATCAAATAACAAAACAATCAGTAAGAAAATATAACAAAAAATTGTAAAAATAGTAACAAACAAAAGAAAGCATACAGAAATAGTCATACTCAAAGATTTTAATCATACAGTAGACAATATACTAAACAGACTGCATCTACAAACAACAGATTATAAAAAACTGCCAATTTTCAATTAGCTTAAGAGGCAAGAGTTTACAGACTCTTTTAGAAATTTATATCCAACAGAGAAGGCATACACATAGTCAAGTCAAGAAGCAGCAACAAGAATTAACTATATTTGGTTGTTAGAAACAATTGCAACTGGTCTTCAAGAAGCCAATATAAAAGAAGCAGAAGGTATAACAGACAGTGACCACAAGATATTAACAATAGTCATATAGTTAGAGCACATAATTGTAAACCAGAATTGTGCAGAAACCAAATATAAAGACCAGATAAGAATAATATATTTGTATAAGAAAGCAAAACAAGAAGACTGGAAAGAATATGCTAAAGAGCTTAAACACAATTAGAGTAAAAAAAAGTGCTAAAGCAATTAGAAGAAAATAGAAAAAGCAGTTTGTATAGTACAAATATGCTAAACCATATATGGAATACAATAGAAAAAGCTATAATGGAAGCAGTAAATAAAAAATTTCCAAAAAAGAAAATATTCAACACAAAAGCAAACTAAAAACATTATTAAAGAAAACCACAGCAGCATAAGCATATAATTGAACTACAACAAATAATCAAAAAAGCAAAAATAAAAAGGAACCAAGAGATAAAGAAAGAAGAGAAAGAAGAGATAAACAAGAAACTTATAGACATCAGTAAAAAAAATAGGAGTAGCATTACCAAAGCTACACAAACAATAGTCAGAAGTTTGGATAGATGACATAAAAGGCTGGCAAAGAATTTTGAAAGACAGAAAAAAAGAAGAGTAGAAATGAGCCCAAAGAAAACAAATAAAAGGAAATATAAATAGAAGATGTGAAATGATAAAAACTGATTAAGGATAAATGTTTGCTAGCCTTTTGAACAAACTATACAAAAAGATAGTTCTAAAAAGATTTATAACCCAAAGTAAAGATGAAATCAGTTTAATGACAGAACCTAAGGCTGTTTTAGATGGCCTAGCAAAACATTTTAAAAATTAATTTAGAAAGTGAAAAACCAAATTAGAAGAGATATCTAACAAATGGATAAAAGTGTACAATCTAAAAGAGTAAAGCAAGAAGTTCTAATATAAAAAGTTAGAAAAAAAAATAGAAGAAAAGAAATGAAAAGACACATTAAGAGAACTTAAAACCAATACAGCTTTAAGAATGCCATGCATAAGTTACACTTTAATAAAACGAATAGAAAAAAATCACAGAAAATCTTCAAAGCCTTTGCAAATCTGGTTTTAGAAACAGGAAAAATACCAAAAAAGTAGAAAATAGCACAAGTTTATCCAATTTCAAAAGATGTAAACTGGAAATATAATCTGAACAATATTAGACCAATAGCATTAATTGAGACCTTTAGAAAGTTAGTCACAAAGATGATAACAAAAAGACTAGCTAAAATATTTACAGAAAAAGAAATACTCAAAAAATCAAATTACACAGGCTTGTCTGGCAACTCAACAAAACAACCAATACATATGCTAAATATAATAATGAAAAAAGCACAAGAGAAAAATAAAAAAACATAAATACTTTTACAAGACATGAAGAAGGCATTTGACTTAGTTCTATTAAAAAGCTTGGAGTAGACTCTTAGAAAAGTCAAAGTACTACAAAGAACAATTAAATATATTATTAACCTCTTCTGTAAATATCAACTTAAGATGATTATAGCTTATAGTCTAACAGAAAAAATAATAGCAAAAGATAATATAGATCAAGAAGAGGTGATTTCTTCACTTGTTTGATAGCTTTTTTACAATCCACTATTGGAAAAGATTTAAGAAGATAAATCATTAGGCTATATAGTAAAGCAAGAAACACTAAAAAATACAGACATCAATTGTATCACAAAACATAAGCAAGCAGTGATTGCCTATGCAGATGATACTACATGAATCACAAATAGCAAAGACCAACTGCTAAGAGTTCTTGAAATTGCAGAGGAATTTTTCAAAACAAATGATATTGAAATAAATAAAGCAAAATCAAAGCTTATAGTAATGAATTCTAGATTAAAAAAGGAAGGTAGAAGAATTATATTCAAACAGAATAAAATAACAAAAGAACCAAAAACCAAAATTGTAAGATTGTTAGGAATTTGGCTAAATAGCAGAATAAGAGAGTCATTAGTCTGCAAAAAAGCAAAAAAAATAATTAGCCAAACAGTTAAAGACCTCAGATATAAAAAAATGACAATAAGCCAGATCACTTACATAAATAATACAGTAATAATTCCAAAATTAGAATACCTTTTGCAGTTAACAAGAATGTTAGAAAAGATGATCAACAAGATCTACCAGGCAATAATATGTTTGACAAAACATAAATGCAATATGATAAAAATAACAAATAACTGCATAATTGAGTACAAGGATCTAAAAAACTGTAAATCACTAAGTCAAAAGATAGCAACAAAGCAAATAAGCAGTTTATTTGCAAGACTTAATAAAAAAGACACTTTAGATAATCTAACAAAGCTTAGAATAGCTCAAGAGTGTCAGAAAGCAGGCTTAATAAAAGATATTTGGAACTCTAAAAAAAGATTAGAAGAAATAAAATATTGGAAGCACAACTTAGCTTGTCAAACAATAGTTAAAGCAAAAAAGATAGGACTAAATATCAGAGCAAAAAATTATTTGCAGAAAGTACATAGTTATGGAACAAGTATAAGAGACTTAGTCAGAGTTAAATCATAGACAGCAAGTAGTAGCACAATAAATAAATAAGGTTTAATATATTTAAACCAACTCATAGTTATAAAAAAAGAAAACCTAATCACATAAAGACAGCTCAAAAGTCTTCTAGAGCTATTATATAAAAAGAAAAAAGCCAAATGGTTTAGTAAAATAGAAGAAAAGATGTTAATAACACTGACAAGTAAAGAAATACACAACCAATACAAGATTAGAAACTACAATATACATGTGCTAATAATTAACTAGACAAAGATATCTGAAGACAGAAAGAAAAAAGAGTATATTGTACATGGACCAAAGCACAATCAGCAACTTAGTAAGTTATCAAAGAAGAAAAAGAAAAAGATCTTAGCTGAGCATTGGCTATTACAGAAAATAGAAGGCAAGACATATACCAAGATAAGTAAATGCAAAGAGTGTGAGAACAAAACAAAACAAATAACAGATAATTGCAAAAAGTAGATAAAATGAAACAATAATATAAAAGCAGTTTCAAAAATATTAGTAGAGAAAGGCAGTAACAAGATTAATGCAACATTAGAACAAATGCTAGAAAACAGAACAATAAAAGAATGAAAAAAAGAAAAAAGAAGTCTAATCAAGCTAAAACAAGTAAAAGAATAGAGACAGAATTAATTAAAAAGCAAAAATTTGATAATAAAGTTATAGATTATATAATAGAAGTTCTAATGAGAAACAAGAGAAGAAACAAAAACAAATATACTTTTTATATAAATAGAGCATTATATAAAGAGAAAGAGAAAAATAGTATAGAAAAGATGAGTATCAGTTGGATGCAGGTTAGTAACAGAGAAAATTAGCTAGAGGAAGAAATAGCATTAAAACTTGAAGGTTGACCTTTAGTAACAATAGCAGAATTAGCAGCAATATGGTTAATAATATTAACTATACTAGAAGAGAAGTGTATAGAAGTGCATACAGATAGCCTCATAGCATTAAGACATATTAACAGAGCAATTCAAAAGACAGGAGATGACAAAGTCTTGAAAAAAAAAATATGATATAGATAATAAATATTGTAGATCTACTTAAAAGCAAGAACAATAGAATAGAACTAGTTAAAGTTAAAAGTCACAATAACAATAAGTAGAATGACAGAGCAGATTTATTTGCAAAAAAAGAAGCAATATGTGAAAGGACAATATTTATAGAGAAGATTAAGTATGACAAAATAGAGTACTACTTAGAATGAAAAAACAAGAAAGTTGATATACTAACAAGACTTCTTTGTAAAATAGTTAAAAATGCCAAAATTAGAGCAGTTGAAAAGAAACAAATCCAATTTGAGCACTAGAGCCAGAAACTAAGAATACTTAATATAATTAGTCAAGCTTTTGAAAAAAGATGAATAAAACAAAGAGTGTACATTGCACAACAAAAAAACTTAGTACAAGAAGAGCAACAGTAATTAAATGCATAATAGATAGCCTACCAATACTAAAAAAATTAAATAAAAAAAGACTAGAAATATATATAATGACTGACTGCTAAGTATGTCAAAAAGGTAAAAAGAAAACTCAAACATATTTAGCAAGCTGCATTAGACAAAAAAGCTTGTAGAAAAGGATCCAAAAGATAGCAACAGTAACAGCATAAAATAGTTTTAAAGAAAATAAAAATTTAGAATTCTGCCTTTAGTGCTATATGAGACACTATTTGAGAAAATAGAAGAAAAGAAAATTACTAATAGAACAGCTTTAATAAAAAGGCTAATAATAAATAAGATTGAAAAAAGGATCAGTCAGATTCTAAATAAACAGACAATACAGAAATGCATAAATATAGTAACAAAAACAATGTAGAATACATTTTATGACCAAGTATAAAGATTTTAGTATAGAAAAGTATAATAATAGAAAAAAAAGATTAATATAACAAGCAAAATAAAAAAAGATGTTCGAACTGAAAGAAGATCAGAAAAAAAAACGAAGAAGAATAAGATGACAAAAGAAAAAAAAAAAAAAAAAAAGTAGAAAAAATAAACTGAATGAAAAAAGAAGCTTAGAAGACAATTAATATGCTTGTTACAGAAAGGTAAAGACCTTTCTGATATGGCTTTAAGTAGTTAAACAAGCAGTCTATCTTTAACTAGATAATGCAGCAGGTTGCATTTAGCTATCAATAGAGTGGCTTAGTGATGCTAGACTTAAGTATTAGAAAATTTTATGTAATTATAAATGTATATAGTTTTAAAAATCTTAATAAAATAATCCTTATTTTCTATAAACAAACAAAAAATAGAAAATTTTTTACAGCAAAACTAAGTCACAGAAGTCAATACCAAATATAAGAAAGAGAAAAAAGACAGGAGCTTCACAACTAGCAACACTTTAAACAAGTTTAAGCTAGAGAAAACAAGCAGAGGCACATATTACAGAAAGGAAGCAACTAATTTCTGTATTAACAAAAACAAAAAACAAAAAGTGGGCACTCTACAGAGACCTAGTATTGCAGATTACCAAAACAAAACAACAACAACACATGCACGTGAAAATATCAACAAAGTAAACAAAGCACTAAAAAGGCAATAAGTAGTAGTCTATAATAGCAGTATAGCAATATAAACAAATAGATACAAATTTCACGTGAGTCACAGAAGTAGTATTAGATAATCAGATCATCATGGAACATTTAGAAAAGTACAGAGGTCTATTTGAGCAACAGGAGAAAGAAATTATAGAAACTCTAAGTGAATTAAATATCTTTACACTAAAGCAAGATATAGAAATAGCAAAGCACTTAGGTATTGCAAAACCAGAAACAGTATATATTGTCAGACAGGCAATAGAAGTATACAACTGGGAAAAGTATCAAGAAGCAATCAGCAAGAAAGATAAAGCAAGTAAAATTAGCATCCTGAGTATACTAGAAAGAACAGCTAAAGAGGTATTTAGCAAAAAGCTTGCATTAATGCTATCAGAAACAGGAACAACAGATTATGGAAATGAGGAACTAGAACAACAAATTCTAAGCTTTATCAACAATCTAGAGAAAGGAAATCCTAGTAGCTTAGAAGAAAAAGAGAAGTGTATAGATAAGAATGAAAATAAAAGAGAAAAAGAAAGAGAGATTAATGACAAAGAGGGTAATCAAGAAGATATAAATAAAGAAATAGAAATTATAGAGATAGAGAAGATAGAAGAGAAGAAAGCCTTAAAGAATAGGAGCATAGAAGAAAGAAAGCTATGAGAACCTGCAAAGAAAAAAATGCAGAGTACAATATGGGATCTTCCATATAATACTAATGCAAAGCAAGTAGCAGAACTGGTCAAAAGAATAGGAAAACCTGATAAAATACATATATAATACAGTATGAACAAAAAAACCCGAGCAGAAATAGAATGGAATACAGCAGACCAAGACCTTGAAAATAGGCTAAAAAGAATCTGAGTAGTACTACTAAGAAGCGGCCATTTAGCAAGAATAACAGTAGAAAGAAGTAACAGTTCAAAACTCGAAGAAAGAAGAAGAATTCATACTAGAATTAAGAAGCTGCCTAGCTATACAAAAGAAACTCTTTTGCTAAGACAGTTGAGAAACATCAATGCAAAAGCAGTACATATCTTCTTGAACAAAAATGGTAACCAAAGAAGCCAGGCCATAGTTGAATTTGAAAATGAAGAAGACAAAGAAAGAGCAATAGGTAGAAAAATAAAGTACTTTAACCATAGTCTAGAATGGGAGACTGAAAGTAGTTATGAAAATAGAGAAAGGTTAGATACTGGAAATAAAATGTCTAACAGAATTTCCAAAAGAAGAACTCAAGAACAAACTCAGCATACATCAAGAAAAAAAAATAGTAAAGAAAATTGAAGTATTACAAGTTTGAGAGAGAAAGAGAAGAAGAAAGATATAGAAACTAGAAGAAACAAAAAACAAGATAAAGAAAATGAAGAAAAAGAAGAAGCAATTGAAGAAATCCTTTAGAGATTAGTAAAAGAAGTTAGAGAAAAGCTATATAAGAAGTTGTTAGAAAATACAAGGAGTAAAGCAAATGCTTCCAATCGCTCCTAAGATAGTCGCCACAGTTGTTTATAAGAATATATCTACAGAGAGAGGGCTCAGCTCAGTAGGAATGAAGTTAAACAAGAAAGAGCTAGTGAGAATAGGAATGACTGTTGAAGAAAAAGATTAATATAAAACAATAAGATTGGGAGTATATAATATAAACAGCATCAAAAGAAATAGTTATAAACTTCAAGAGCTACTAGACTGTTGTAAAGCTCAAAAACTTAATGTAATAGGAATAACAGAAACCAATGTAAAGGAGAAAAAAACAAAATTTATAGAGATACAAAAAGAGGGTTATAAAGATTATTAGTCAAGTGCAGATCAAAACAAGCATAAAGGCTCAGGAGTAGGCATATTAGTAGACAATAAGTGGAGCAAACATATTACAAAAATAGAAAGACCAAATGCATATCTGATCAAAACAGTATTCACATTCAAAAAAGCAGCAATCATATGCTAGATAATGTATTTGCCACCAAACGATAGAAACTTACAAAAGAACATTCAAAGAGTCATAACACAAGATGTATGCACAGCTAAAAGGAACTCTCATTACATCATAATGAGGGATTTCAACAGAATTCTAGACTCAGAGCTAGACACAACAAGTAGCTCAAAAGAAAAATGTAAGAAGCTTCCACTAATAGAATGATTAAAAAGTAGTAGATTTATATAAACATTTCGGCATTGCAATCCAACACAATGAAAGTTCACATGATCCAATAGTGTAACTAAAACAAAAATTGATCAAATATGGGCAGCAAGTTCTCTAAAATTAGGAATAGAAAACAGTGACATCGAGGAGATGAAGATTATAACAAATAGTGATCATAACTTAGTATGGGCAGAAATAGGCCTATGCACAGTACTAAAATTTATACAAAAAATAAGAACAGAAAATGTGCCTAGGCGAAGAATTTTTATATACAAAAAGGCAATGAAGAAGATATGAGAAGACTATAAAACAACATTAGAAAAAATTTTACAAGTAAAACCTGAACTGAATACATGAAAACAGAAACATAAGAAGAATACCTTAGAAGAAGACCTAAAAATAGAAGAAGAAATAAATGAAGAATGAGAAGTAATAGAGAAGTCAATTTTAAAAGCTGCTTCTAAACATATACCTTCTAAGATGATAAAATACAGACCAGAAGAAATGAAAAAACATATAGATAGATCTTTCCTTTTTAAAGACACTAAGAATCTAAAAAGAATAACTTAATAAGCAGTAAAAGAAGTAGACCAAAAAGTAGAGAAAATCGATAAGCTGCTAATGAATACTCAAATTAACCTAATCAATGAGAGAAATAAAACAATAATACTACAAATGGAGGAAATTTGGACAACAGAATAGATTAAAAAGACAAAAGGTTGGATAAAGACACTGAAGTAAAACTTAAAGAAGAAGAGAGAATAAGAATCGAATGAAATATTATTAACAATATAGAAAAAAGATATAGTCTAATTGGCAAAAAAGATAAGCTCATACTGAATAGCATCCTGGAAAGACCTTAGAGAAAGATAGTCATTGACAAAGTTATGAAAGAAGCCAGTATAGACACACATGAAACATTAATAACAGAACCAAGCCAAGTTAAAGAAGAGGCAGATAGTCATTTCAAAAATCAGTTCAGGAAGAGAAGGCATCTTTTTGATAAGCTTCCTGAAGACTAGAAAAAAGAATACGAAGCCAAAGCATAGATCAAAGAAGAATGGTTCAGCAAAATACTAGAACTAATTCAGAAAGAAGAATAGGAAGAATGCCTAAAGACAGCAAAAAAAGATACTGCTTCAGGCATATTAGGCATTAGTTACACAATGATACAAAAGGCAGGGCCAAAAGCATCAAGCAAATTTATAAATCTGTTAAATAAGATTCTAAAAAGTGGTGTTTTTCCAAAAAGATGGAAAATAGGCCAAATCTTTCCAATACCGAAAATGAAAGAATGAGAGCTTTCTTTGGCAAACACAAAACCTATAATACTTCTAGAAACATTTCGAAAAAGTCTAGTACACATAGTACAAAAAAGGCTAAGCAAAGTGCTTATAGACCATCAAATCCTAAAGAAATACAACTTCGCAGAACTGCTAGGTGAAAGCACAGAAGCCCAATATATGTGCTAAGTAATATATTAGAAGAAGTCAAAGAAGAAGATAAAGAGTGCTAGCTGTTGTTGCAAAACATCAAAAAAGCCTTCGACTCAGTTGCAATAGGAAGCATCGAAAGAGCACTTAGAAGAATAAAGATCCCAAAAGGAGTCTCAAAGTTCATACTAGAAATATACAGTAAAAGAAAGATTCAAGTAATTACCAAATTTGGACTAACAGATGGCTTTGAAGCAGAAGATGGAATTGACTAAGGAGAAGTAATATCTCTCTTTATATAGAGAATAATTTATGACCCTTTATTATGTAGAATACAAAACCTAAGAAAAGGTTACAATATGACTGTTCAAGGGGTACAAAGAGAAATGGGTCAGATCAAATATACAGAAGATCTAAATATAAGCTGCCTAGCATTTGCAGATGATACAACATTTATAGCAGACTCACAATGTAATATACAAGAGATACTAGACAAAGCAAATGAGTTTTATTGCATAAATGACATAGATATAAACCCTAAAAAATCAGAGCTAATAGTAGTAAACACAAAAAAAGAAAATTCACAAAAGTCTATAAAGCTAGGAAGACAAAGATCAGAAGTTAAAGTCTAGATAAAGAAAAAGTGGCAAGGTTCCTAGGAGTCTGGATCACAGCTCAGGACATATATAAACATTGTATATGCAGACTCAAGAAGGAGATATACACTTTCACAAGTATTGTCAAAAACAAAAAAATATCGATTAGACAGATAAAATATCTAAACAACAAAGTACTACTACTACGATTAGAGTACAATGCAAATATATGCCTACTGGAAAAAAAAATATGTAATAGAATCCATCAACCAGTTGTTAGACTAGCAAAGTGGAAAGCTGAACTAGTATTAACAGCAGCAAATAGTATAGCATGTCATAAAGAATTACTAGGCATTAAAGGTTTTTGGCAAAGACACACTAAACATATGCTCACAAAATGGTTAATTAGAATTAATGATATAGGAATCTTGGGACAATCAACACTAGTAAGAATCCAAAAAGCACAATAAGACCTGTGCAGCTCAAAACCAATATGGTTTTTAGAAACAGGTATCTTGGAGATGTGCAACTTCAAACACAACCTCAATGCAAGGATATTAAAATTGGCGAAGAAGCTAAATATAGAGATTAGGACAGAATACATGTTTGAGGACTGGTGGCTATGCCAAGAATGAGATAAAAATTCAAAAATAATTATAAAATTACTTCAAGAGCATGAAAAAACCAAAAACTGAAAGAAACTAAGAAGTATCAGATTGCAGCATACAAAGCAACTATTGGATTTGAAGAGTAAAAGATTATTAATGTGGCAACAAATCAAAAGACTTTTGGGCCAAAAAGCAAGCAGGAAAAAAGCAAGTTGGTTTCAAGAAATAGAAAGCATCATAATGATAAATAGCCAAACAAGACTTGTAAAAGAATACTTCCATACACAAAACCTAAACCATCAAGCTCTGGTACTACATTTAGAAACAATTTTATTCAAGAGAAATAAACATGAATAGGTACATATTAATGAAGATAAGAAAAACCAACCAACACTAGGAAAGGTAGTAAAAAAAGGACCCCATACTACAGAGATTATGTGTTACAAAAATGATAAGCAAAGTAGGCTTCAAATAAGAAAGAAAAAACCAAACCAAGAAGAAAAAGAGAGGCATAACAAGGGAGTTAAAAGAGTCAAAACAGAAAAACTTACTGATATTACGCAGTAGGTTAATTTTGCAAATGAAGAAGCCATTTTACTACTAGAAACAGAATATTTTACAAGCAGAAGTAACAAGCAACTAATAACTAAAAAGGAGCTAAGACTAATGCAAGAGAAAGGAAAAAACATGAGTATCGTAATAGAAAGTCTAAATACAATTTTAATAGATAGAATAATAAGAAATTATAAAAAAAGAAATGAGCTAAAGGTGGCACTGATAAAAAACTAAAAAGAAGATGAAATAGTCTTCTATACAGATGGCTCTTACAGAATAGTAAATAATAGAAGAGTACTAGGTTATGGAGTAGTGCAGATAGATAGGAAGGGAGGGATTGTAAGAGATACCAAGGGAAGAATCCAGAACTGGATCTTATCTACAAGACCTGAACTTATGGCAATGCTAGAAGCTCTTTTAATGACACCTCCTAAGTGCAAGGTAGTAATTAGATCTGATAGCAGTATAGCATTGACACTAGTAAAAAAGATACTTAGTACAGTAAGAATGAGAGAATAGATGAAAATAAGCAATATGACAATTTTAAGTGCAATAAGAGAAGTAGTTTTAGAAAAGAATATAGAGCTAGTATTAGAAAAAGTAAAAGCTCATTCAGAAGACAGATAGAATAACAGAGCAGATAAAAATGCAAAAGAAGGTAGTAGAATTTGTGATACAATAGAAATAAACCAAGTAATAACCAAGAATATGATCCTCTGACCAATATGGAGAGAATTAGAAATAGAATGCGGTCTAAGAGAACTTATTAAAAATATTTTAACAACAGCTGCTAGAGCTGAATAGACCTTCAACTAAGGAGCACAAGACAAGATACATCTAAAGCGAATTAGCCAAAAGAACTGAAGTATTTTCTACATACTAATGAAAAGACATAGTAAACTACAAGGGTATAACAGAAAAGAAAATAGCAAATGAAGATTCCAAATAAAATGAATCAACAATCTGCTTTCTTCTTTAGCAAAAAGGAGGTTGCACAGTCCAAAGCTATATCAAGATAGTTGGTATCATAAGTGCTTAGAGACAGAAGAAACAGCAGAGCACTTAATTATATGCCCCCATAATAGAGAAGCCTGGTTGGAAAAAGAAAGAGAGATTCCCAGCAAAATATGAAATAAATTAAAAGAGGAAAAGAGAATACTAATAAGTAAAGAACAGTTTATAAAAACATTTATATTAAATAATATAGAAGAATATAAAAGAAGACATGTAGAAATAGCAAGAGGATTTTTGGTGAATGATGTAATAACCTCACTTAAAAAAGAAGGCATATCAAGCATCAAAGCTAAGAAAGCAGCAGTTATTTTCCTTGATAAGTAGTTAAAGTTCTTTCAAAAAAGAATCTGGAAAGAGTGATGCACAATAGTCAATAAATAGGAAAAGAAAATTGGCATTACTCAAATGATGAAGAAACTGAGCAATACTAAGAAAGAAAAGAAGAAAGATAAAAGGAAAAGTAAAGAAGAAGAAGAATGAAGCAAAGGCCTAGAGAAGATGATGACTGAAGAAGACATATCAAATAATAGAAGAAAAACAAAAAAGAACTGGATGGAGATTCTAAGTATCACAAATACAAAAGTTTATAGTTGGGTACAAAAAGGTACTTATGAAAGTTGGAATATGAGCTAAAAGGTAGTTGCTGACAGGCAGCAAACTCTACTGCAGAGCTAAGTACATCACCTCTTCCTAAAAGAAGAAACTTAGGAAGGTAAAGTTTGCTATAGCAGGTCATACTTAGATATTATTGGGACAACCAAGTGGATCACTCTTTAATATAAATACCTAAATAAGTAAACCTTATAAAATAAAACAAATTTATTGTAAAATTACAAAGAATTAAATAAAGTAGTGGCAGGACTGCCGAATTTAAAAAAAAAAAAAAAATCTTAATAAAATATTAGTATAACTGCTTAAGATTAAAAAAAAAAAAAATTAGTAACTACTATGCTTTTTACCTTATACCTTTTCAAACAAATTAATACTATAGGATGCAAATCACTAACTCTTTCCAATGATCACTTGTACCAAATTTTTGCTGCAAACATTTGTCTCTTACTTAATATTTTATTAAGTAAACCACTTCTGGGCGTCTAAGTAAAGTTGTTTCTAATACAACTTTACACTTAGTAGCCAAGTTTTATATTTTTAAGTTTCTTTTTAATAGAGATATATTCAATAAACTAAAAAATGATTCTATTTAAATTATTTCAAAATTTTATTAGGTTAACTGCTCTGGTGACTTAGAACAAACTGAAAGAGCTCATTATCAACTTCAATTTGATATATAAATCATCAAAAATGGCCTAAAATTGACCAATTTATCAAAAAATACTTTTAAACTCTCTTACAAAACTTTATATTTTATTTTTACAAAAATTTTTTAATTTTTTTGAGGGCTGCCTCTAGTCTACCCTATCCAAACCCACCCAAACAGGATTACTAATCAATATTACACTATCTAAATCAATCTGTACTGTTTACAAACTTGTATTCTTTTAATTTTACACAACTTTTTTGTTTAATGTCAATCTTGACTTACAGATCTGCAAGTGTTACATACTCTGTGTAATACTTATTTGGCACACCTTGTGTTTGTCACATCATCTTATTTATTATACTCTTATTTGTTACACTCCTTATTTGTTACACCCATATATCTTTCAGATCACCTCACATCCAAGATTCCAATAATCTATTTTATTTTCATCTTTTAAGCAAAAATGTTAACCTTTATTAATGAAGATCCAGATTTCTATGATATTGACTACTATCATAGCAAATACAAAGACTGTCATGGTGTAGGAATGACTGAAGAAAGACCTCAATCTCTATGAGTACTCTCTGCAGATATCAATCCAATTAATTATGATGCCTCTGTCAAAAAACATCATTACTTTAAAGTTCCCTTATAACTAACTATTGCTACATGTCTTTGTGAAGCATATTATACCAGTTTCACTTCTAAATTCTATAGAATTCCTTACTCTACAACCCTCAGTCTATCTATAACCCAAACTGCAACAACTATTTTTTTAAATCGATTCAAAAAAATTAGCAATGAACTTTCTGTTTTACCTAATTCTAAACAACAACAATTAGAGATTTCTTCTACCAAACCTCATATTCTATTCCCTGGCTTTACAGTAAATCCTACTCCAACTGCTATCATCCCACACTCTCAACATTACCATACATGCTTTATATGTGGAATTAAAAATATCTCTTGTGTTGCGACTGAACAAAGCAACTATGTATTAGATTATGCTATTTGCACTATATTTAAAAATAATCTATTATATAGGCTCTGTGCTCCTAGCTTATTAAATATCAAACTCAAACCTCTTACACAAACTTCACCTCTAACATTTCAACAACAAATAACTACAGCTATAATTAAGTCAAAACTAATTAGTTTAAACACTCAAACCTCTTCCTCTACCTCTTATAAACAAATAATTCCTCTTCTTACTCTTAAACAACAAATCATTCTTGCTTTTATTAAACTTCAACAAATGAAATCTACTGACAAAATTCAACTTTTTACTTCCTTTTATTTAAAAAAAGAAAAAAATAACAAACAACAAAAACAAAAAAAAAAAGAAAACCAATGAGATACCAGCAATGATCTTGACTGATTTAAAGAATATTCTGTAACTGACTTAATAAAAAACAATACTAAACTTAACAACCCTATTGCCCAACAACTACTTACTTTCATTAAACCATAT